>JAQGAK010000198.1:0-120762 GCA_034696945.1 Lipothrix lubbocki
AAAAATTAATACAAAAATTAATACAAAAATTAATACAAAATAATATTACCCTGCTTCCGCCTGTTTCCTCTTTCTCCTCCGAATGTATTTATTCCACCACGGCGGATCCATGACAACAAATGAAAATTGCTTATTACCTAACAAATCCTCCAGATTATTGACATTATCACATATCGCCATGGAATCTGGAGGCATCAAAAATCTATGGAAATTCTCGGAATTATTGTCAAATAAAATAGTCCAAACTCCGAGTTGTCCCTCATTATCATTAATTTTGACAAACGTTGGAAACACGCTGAAGTTCTTAATTCCATCGTAAAATCCCACGGCGCATTGTCTAGCACCAGCGTTATTATCTTCCTTAGCAGCTTCCGATATTTTAATAAATATTTGGGATTTTATTCCCTCATTAATTATCTTTTTACTAGCTTTTGCTACATTAAGAGCTGTTTCACCTAATTTTTCTGAAAAATCAAATATTTGTCCTGAACTTTCAGCAGTAGAAAAAGATTCCTGGCGGCTACATTTGTCATTTTTATTCCTTTTTTTCCTTTTTGTTGTTGGTATTAAACTGATTTTAAATGGAGATGTTATATCGAAAAGTTGGGATTTCAATTTTATTTTTTTGATTACCCCTGCTGTTCCAGATATTTCTGAATTTACTTCATCAATATTTACATCGATCTTTGAAAGATCTGCATGAGAAATTATCCAACCGTCGTTGGTGGATAGTAATATTGACATTTTTCTAGAAATAATTTATTCAAAATGACTTTTTCATGCTTATGGCTAAAGAAAAACAGAAATAATATCAAATTCTTTAATTTTAAAGAATAAATTTAATTAAAATTAGGGAATCATTTACTGCAACTCTCACTTTTTTGACAAATCCACGTGTAATTTCGAATCTACCGCTTTCTTAAAGAATCCTTGAATAATATTTGGTTTTGTCCAGTGATAAAAAAAGCCGAAGCTCTAATTTGAAAAAATTATAAAAATAGATAAATAATAATAAATAAAATATAAATAAAATAAAGACGTAATAAAATATAAATAAATAAAGAATAATAAAATATAAATAAAACAAAGAAATAATAAAATATAAATAAAATAAAGAAGTAATAATTAATTCAATAAATATATGTTATGACAGAATTGTCCAATTGTCCCAATAAAAAGGTATTTTTAGCTAAACAGTTTGTTTAATGGTTTTATTAATATTGAAAGATTGAATCCGCTCATACATTGACAAAATTCAATAACAATAAAATAAAGGTAGATCACATAATATGTTGTAGTAGAAAAAGTTTAAAAACAGGAAATAAAATATATGTTTTATACTGTTATTTTACAATAATTAATTATTAAATAAAATTTTATGTATTCAAATAATATATTTAGTATATATATGTGTTAACAATATTAAATACAGTCGATTAGATAAAATTAGCTTGGCAAGGGCTGTCCAACAGATTGAGTCCTTTTCTTCTTCTTTGGACTCATGAACTTCTTGAGCCATTTTGCTTTACTCGGGGATTTTGGCTCAACTGACGAGGACAATAATGGAGATCCTGACACTCCAGACTTGAGGGACATAGAGTCAAAGTCTTCTAGAACATCTCCTTGAACTCCGGAATCGGAGAAGGATGAGTGCTGTCGAGGCTTTTCGGCATCCCACCAATCAAAGGAGGAGCTTTCTAAAAGACCAGATTTTGTTCAAGAAATAATTTATAGGATAGGAATCACTAAAAAAAACTTTTTGATTTTATATTCAAACGTGCATGATATTTAACATTTTTTAACTATTATAATTCATTAAAAAATAATTCATCACCCATAAAATTTGTTATAAGCGAAATCAATTGGGAAAAAAATTAATAAAATAATAAATAGCTCTCCTACTTTTATCCGCTAAAGAAGGATGATGGCTATGAACAGGCAAACTATAACTTTTTGACGATGTTGTGAGCGCAGATAGTTTCTTGTCAGGTACGGGAACACTGGCGGTTTTGGTTGGACTGACTGGACTTGTTTTTATAGACTGACTCAATTTTTCCCAAAAGTTCCATAGCTTTCCGGATCTATTGTAGTCTATGCAGAATGAATATCGCACACTCGGGGGTAACTCACAACGAACGTACATGCAAGGGATTATTTTGCGATGGCGAAGTTCTAAAAAATAATTTAAAAATTTAATAATACAAATATAATAATAAATAATAATCATAAATAATAATAATAAATTATTAAATTTCCGAACCTAATGCTAGGGCTTGTGCATACGAGACAAGAAATTGATTAGCTTGACTTTTTAAAAAGTTAGGTGAGAATATCGCTAGAAGTCTATTACAACGTTCTTCAATTATGCGTCCAATTATTTCATGCGTGAACATCGTGCCACCCAGTAAATCTCGATCTTTTAAACATAACTGCAAACATATATTTGTAAAATATAATTAAACATAAATCCTTTGGTATGAATACACTTATTATGCCCACAGTCAATATTATTATCTTATCTCCATCCGTTAACAATACGTTGCATACGTATAGTACAATACATTGTATATTTGGTAGTGCAGATATTTTACAATAATAGTAATAATTATTATTCCCATGAAATCGTTTATACTAACCTTTAATTTATATTCATTTTCCATTTTATCCACAATTTGCATAGCAAACTCAGAATCTTCCTCCGCAAATAAAATAAACGCATCATAGCGCATCGGATTCCCATCCGTATCACCTGTTGATTTATAATTTTGTATTAAACAGGATTAAATATTTTAATGAAATAGGAAGATTTAAAAAAAATTCAATCACATAGCCCGAATTAATAAATAAAAACCAATAATTAAAAAAAACATTAGAAAATTCAATATAATATAACACAAATAAATTTGTAAGCCTCCTCACCAATTGTGAGTATATTATGATCAATTGACAGGCTATTTTCAATCACACCATTAGTGATCGCGGTCTTATTTCGCACTCTTTCATCCACAGTCCAATATTGTTTGATATCGTTTTCTGCAAGGAACGGAAAAATAAATTAAAAAAATGAATTATTAAAATTGCAATTGCGTCAACTTGCAAATTATTTGTTGTTGTAAATTAAATTCTCAAAATCCTCTCTATCAACAAATGATAAGCTTACCAAACATTTCCGAACAATCATCACAGACATCAAATCGATCAATAACAGCCAAAATGGCTCTCAGATCACTAATGCTTCTCCCTTCCTCTCGCATCCACATCTTGAGAAGTTCACTCGTCGGATCCTCTTTTGATTCCAGATACATAATCTTTTCTGAAGTGATTCCAGCTAATTCGGCTAGTCCACGCCAATCTCTATTGTAAAAAAAATAAAATCAAAAATTAATTTAAAACCAAAAAATGATTAAACTAATATGTTTACATAACTAGCATGTTTAGTTTCTCTATGCATTTATCCATAATACATGTATAATAAGTATATAATTACTCATTAAAATCAATACAAATAAAAAATAATATCTTGAATATTTGTTTTTGAATACAAAAATTAAAAATACCTCAAAAGTCCATTATCATTAGGAATTATTTTGATCGGATTCAAAAGAGTAGATAGAGTTTGCACTGTTGATGGCCTTAATGACCTCAAGGGAGCATTATTTTTATCCGTAACAATAGAAGCTTCACTATTTTCTTTCAGTCCCAAAAAATCCTCTAGATTCTCATGGCCATTAGGAATGTTGTAGCCGCCGTTCATTTTTAATTCTAAATAATTACTACCTCGTTGTTTACTATTTTTGTTGACTGTCTGAGAATAAGTGTGCAATATTTAATACTAATGATTGTTCAAAATAATAAATATTTGTTCATACCTAACCTTCTGATCAATTAATAAATACAACAAGAGTTTTTACAATCAATGATTACAGTCCGTAGTACAATTTTGTTGAATGATAAAAATATAAACCTGACTCTAGTGAATCTCTCTATAAAAATTATTTACTTAAATACCTTATGTAAGTATATAATTTAATTGTAAATTATTACAATTTATATTATGTACAAAATAAATTTACAAAATCACAGTTATGTAATCGTTAAAGTTCTATATTGGAATATTACTATAATATGAAGTGTTCTACTATAGTAATCCAGAAGTATTTTGCTCTGTGGTCGATTTCACACTTATTAATATTATTGTAGATATTTATTCACACTCTCCTTCAATCATCAATGGATATTACTATCTGGTTTGAGTATTGTAATAAGTATATAAATATATTACACTTTAATTCAATAGAAAGTTTGCACTGCTATCATTTTATCGGACTCCGTGAAGATTGAAGGGAAGATTACTTTTTTGATCGAACTATATATTAAATGAATACTAGGATATGTTATGGGGAGCATTAACGCTTTACAATTATGAATTGAACTTAAAACATATCAGACAAGTTTATTACATCTAACTACAGATGTACCATGTACATCTATGACGTTAATAGTCTTCAAGATGTACTTATCATTAAACTAACTGTAATAATCTTCAAACAAGTATCTTGCACATGTACTCTAACTCTATAATGATCTTCAAGCAGTATCTTCCACATAGAACTAAACGCTAATGATCTTCAGGAAGTATCTTGCACATGATATCCAAACTCGAACTGATCTCCATTTACTGCTACTGGACTAATTCAGTTCATTCTGTTCTTGTATTCTTCTTAAGATTACAGGTGAGTTGAAGGAAAAATCTGTATTGTCAAGGTATCATCTCAGCTTTTTGGTGTAGTCGCAATTTGAAAGGTATACTGGTATACATATCCATAATCCATGCAATCACCACATTTGCTGTACTTATATGTGTGAAGCCTTAAGGTAGAATCACAACAGGTGGATTTGAGTACAACAGGTGAACCTATATAATGAAAAACAGAACTCACATTTTGTTAGTGCATAAATACATGTATCATATATAGCTGATAATACATATGTTCCTATATATGCAGAAATATTAAATACAAGTACTCAAGGTAAAAGTAATCACCTTTGCTCATACAGTCGAGATAGACAATCAGCAGGTAAAATAAGTTCCCGTGATCCAAGCATGCAAACTTGCAATGACAAAGCCAAAGCGTTATTAATCAACTGAACGAACGCTGAAGTTCATATATACGTCTGCTTCAATGCTTGCCGTCACTGTTTTACTGTTTTTACGAATACTTGTCTTGCGACACTAAATTATACATATTATAATTACCTGTGCATAACATAAAGAGTTGACAGCGATCGACATTTGTTAAATGCCAATATAATTTATTATTTTGGCAAATTAAAGCATATGTTGAAGCTGTATTGGTTATAATTATAGTAATGTATTCTTTAAAAAGACATCATTTTTTCAAACCGTAGTGGCGAACAATTTACAGGAATTTTGTTGTATGGCAAATCATGCTACTATTCATCTGAAATGATTTATTATTAGCTATTAATTATCAGCCCTATTTCCTTGTTCGCACTTTGGTTTGCGGTTAGCCCCTTGCCATGAAATATATCTGGATATAAAAAAGTGTTATGTTTCATTTGTTGTGATTCACCTAATGTACTAATTTTATCAAGTAGTCATTATTTAAAAAGTTGTCAACATTGACTTGAACTAATAATATTAGGAGATGCAATTTTCCAATGATTATTAATTATTGTGAATTTGTTTTCAAGATATTAAAATCTAAGATGTTAAAAATCAACAGTACAATTTTTATTTAAAGGCATTAAAAGCTGGGACGCTGGGAGACTGAAATAAAAAATGTTTAAAATAATTATTAAAAATAATAAATAGTACCTAAAAATACTGGACAACGAGTCGTCAAAGTCAAAGTTATAACGTTTAAAATGTTGATACAATATGAAATAGATTAATGCGATGAAGGTTCAAGTTGACGTCAAGTAGCGTCAATGGGTGTAAGTGTATTTTTTAATTTCGTTGTTGTACCGTTGAACGTAGTTACGATGCCTGAAGTATTAGGAGACGGAACGCTTGCACTGACCAGACGATTTCAACTTCTTTTTGGGATTATAATTTAGTAGTAGATCGTCATCGGAGTCACTGGATAACTCAATTTCTTCAATGACATTGACCTTTGATGGGTTCTTGCGAGTATCAGATGCCTTCGAAGCATTAAAATATTTTGATGTGCTTTCTTTAATAGTCAAACTTGCATCTTGGCTACTCTTCTTTAGAACTTTTGACTTATTAGTGGAGACAGTATGGTGCTTAGAAGAGCTGTCATTGCTTTTTACAGTGGTTCCTTTGATGTTCTTAGGGATGGCTTTACTGTTCTCAACCCCAGTTGTCAGCAACAGTTTTTTAGCAGTTTGGGAGACCTGGCTTGTATTGCGCTTTATTAGTATAGGACTTTTTTCTGGAGACTGAAACATGACAGATGGACTTCTTTCTGGAGTCTTTGGGATGGCGGATAACTGTTTTTCAGGAGTCTTTGGCAAGGCAGAAAAACTATCTTCATCATCACTGTCGCTAGGAATCGCAGAGCTCTTTGCATCCTTTGTTGCATATTGCAAAGTTTTGGCTTTGGCCTTTTCCCTAAACCTACTAAAATTATCCTTGTACTCCATAGCTATATCAGCCATTAACGGGTCTCCTAGATTTGGCTCACTCATTAGCAGACGAATGGCGCTGAGAATCTGAAAGTTCAGACATAAAAAAATTCATTAGCGAATGTCTTTTTTATTCCAAACGATCAACGTAATTAAATTATTTACATCTGCTTGCTGCCAGAAAATCATTAAAAATAATAATTACTTACTGTTGCAATATTCATGCTACAATTCCAGCTCCCTGCTGGTTTCGGTTTCAGCCCCGAAAGACAGATCCTGCCAGTATTATCCACATTCGGGTGATATATTGGCGTTATGAACTTTGCGTTCGGGGGAGTGAAAGGGTATCTATAAAGCATAAGCATTCTCATTAACATTTAAATTATCCCTATTTTTCTATCTTGCTATTCATCGATCCTATCTTACATTACTAGCTTCTTTTCCCATGGACTGACAAAATTAACTCACCGCTCACTCATCGACACCTCCACAGTAAACACGCCTCTTTCAAAAGGTGAACCAGGCGGACCTGTGATATCCGCCATTATAATGTCAATTTTATCGCCAGGCTTGCAAATAATCCCTGTAATCACCATAAAGATTTTTAGTTAAATACTCACTCCTTAAAACAATATCCCCCGGAATATTCCTACACGTCTTATACCATAACACCGAAATCCCACTTCATATTCATAATTTACAATATTTTAGACTCTTCCATAATTTTATTTTTATTATATTATGCTTCTCTCACCTGGCGGAGGAGACTTCAGTAAATTTTCCAGCTCTGCCTTCATACGGTTAGCCCTCTGAGCAGCCATTTTTTGGGGGGAATTCCTGCAACACTTAATCAACCAACTTGTTATTAAAAGCATTAAACAAATATTTAATATAAAATTCATATAATTTAAAAACATTTAATTTAAAGAATTATATTGCCAAATAAAAATAACTTAAACCTAAACTGTAAACATTATTACCTTTTATAATTTGTTATGATTAATCCGAAAAATCTAAAGAATTCTTATTTAGATCTTCAATTCCAACCGTCCAATAAATTTATTATTGAGCTGTTAAATAATTATTGAACTTAAAACTTATTAAAACACATTCAACTTCAACCGAACCCAGAACCAGAACCCACAGAAAAATCTTTGTCAACAGACTTCCCGCCTACGAAATTCAAATCCTCGTGAACTTTTTTTTGTAAGTTATCCTTGAGAATATTCATAAAAATAAAAAAATAAAAACCAAAAAAGCCTTAAAGTTTTTAATTTTAAACATATGAATGAGCTTTAATTTAAGATTAAATAAGCAAATTATTTATCAACTATTATAAATTATATACATCAAGAAAAATTATTTTGTTCATATATTCTTCCCTTTCCCCATAAAAGATTTTTCTTATGGGGAAAAAAATTAAATTATTATTAGATATTATTTACTATTATTATTATTTATTATTATTATTATTATTTATTTCCCCCCATAATATGAATCTCCCAACGAAGTTAAACGAGCGATGAAGGAGAAAAATAGGAAATCGCGTAATATAGAAATAAAAAGAAAGAAAAATCCCATTCATGTGCATACATCATATATGAAGATCATTATTAATTTAAATAAATGTTAAAAGGTTAAAAGACTTCAGAGCTGAGCACATTTTTGTGCCCACTCAGTCAGTCAGTCACGCAAACTTCGTTGAAATAAAGACTACGACACCTCACAAACTCGCAAAATCACAGGAGTGACGAGAAAGAGAAAAATGCATTTTGCGATCAGAGTCAAGGGAGAAGAGAGTGGAGAGTGCATGCGAGAGAGTCAGAGTGATTTTCTTCCCCAAAATCAAAAAGGCATTCTCAATTTCTCAAGGAGCAGATCGTTCATCGCAGAGCTTCCCACTCCTCGTGCTGCTCACAGGCTTCCCTTTACTTTTGCTTACGTTTATTTTGTATATGGAATATACAATAATCCCAATAAATAAGAGCTTGGAGGCACATTATTTAATATAAGGAATTAATAATATAATAATTCCTTCTGATTTCCCTTTTACTTTCCAAATCTCAAATTAAAAGTGCAGGAAAGTCTATTAATTTCTACAATATTCTTAATTTCTTTTTGTTTTTTGTTATCATCCTTTATTTAATTCATATTCCAAAATCCTGTATCATTTGTCAAGTTGGACAAATTTGAGTGCATTTTTAAATATTTTTGAAGAATAATTAATTGTAGGAATTAAAATGCATTTAATTTATTAAAGTATTACTTTAATATTGTCATTACATCCAGGTATTTAATTTCAAATTTATAATAAATTAAAATATTCAAGATAGATATTTAATTACGAAATTAAATAATTTGACATGATATTGAAGAGTTTGGCATAATATTTGAGAATTTGACATGTTATTTAAGAATTTGGCATAATATTGAAGCATTTGACATTTAACATCATAGTGCCGCAAATTTATTGTATTTGTAGGAATTGCCAGAAATAGAATTATTGTAGAAATAAATAAATATTTTGAAACATAATTACAAGGAAATGTAGGATGGAAGTATTATAAAATAGAATGGAAAAAAATTAAGAAGTTTTGCGTATTAATTGTTGATTGTTATTTTTCTTCAGAATAATAAAATAATAATAGTGGAGGTACAAGGTACAAAATTGTAATGCCAAAGAATAATTTAAACTTCCGAGAACGCTATTTTAGTTTGTAAGTAAATCATTAAAAATAAATAGTGCCCATGTAGAGAGTTTAGACATTCAGAATTTATTCGTCCACTGGAGTTATGTACTATATGATATTCCTAACACGGGAATTACCCGGAGTTCATAGTTTATTACTTAATATTGCTACCAACCTTCTGTTGGGTTTTGATAGCTAATAATAAAGTTTGTGTACTTATATATATATATATATATAGGTATTTATATGGATTGGATACTTAAGTGTGTACTTTGTGACTTTATATCGGTACTTTACTTATGTATATAATATACTATATAACTTGGGAAAGAAAAATAATCAATATTTTCATTTCTCATTCTTAATTTAAGACCGGGCTCAATACCGCTGGTTTAATATCCTTTGAGCCATGCCATCAAATGCTGAAGTAAGTTCTTGGACGGGATTTTATCGGTGTACTTGATCAACGAGTCCGGACGAGTATTTGTTGAGGTATAGCATTTTATGTTTTGAGAGCGGCAGCGTACTACTGTAATAATTGCATTTGCTACAGGCATTTGTATATATACAGATACAATAGTTAAGCTGTGGAGAGTTTCTCATATTATCAGTTTTTTAAAGGCTTATGTGTCTGTTTATTTTGATAGGCACGCAATCTAAGAGGTTCTAATAAGATAAGCGCACTTGTCCCGAAGACCCGTTCACACTTGATCAAGACTTCTTCAGATTTGTTCCGGACACCCTCTCGTTTGTTCATCACTCCTTGACATCAACACTTCAGTAGTCAAGACTGACAGTGTGGGAACAGAGTTCTCCCGAAGATCCTGAGTGCTACTATTGACTATATATTAGAACTTTTGTATAAAATCAATATACCCAGGAGGAATATTGCTTTAGTTATCGCTGTGGCGGTCAACCGCGATTGGTTCTACATTATTTTAACGAGTATATATAGCCTGTTCCGTCACTTTAGGAGAGATTGAGCGAGTCGGGGTAAATTAATTGATCCGGCTTTGGGACAGTTCGCGTGAATAATCTTTGCGTGACATACCGTCACCTCTTTAACTTCTATCAAAGTAGTACCTGATAGATACTATTTATATACACATATATTATATATAGATATACTATGT
Source organism: Lipothrix lubbocki (assembly GCA_034696945.1). Lineage (NCBI taxonomy): Eukaryota > Metazoa > Arthropoda > Collembola > Symphypleona > Sminthuridae > Lipothrix > Lipothrix lubbocki. The sequence goes on from JAQGAK010000198.1 coordinate 10,436, forward strand.
GTATATCTTTCCATTTTCGTGCCTGACAATAAATTTTAGATGCTAAAAGGAAGGATGGTGGTGTGTATAGGAATTTTTAGATAATTAAATACCATCACAGGTCTCAGGCTATCTCTAGATCAATTTATTATAGAGTTCACTGCTCAGCTTGTCATAACAAGCCATTAGAATTTAAGACTATATAGGATATTATATGTATACATAGGATATTGCGGCATGAATCTCGCATGTAGTTTTGAGGTTTGTTTATTATTTAGTAAAATCATGCTGAGTATACACTGTTATTAAGCACAACTGCGGTTGTTTACCTATCAAGTCTTACTCCAGTACTTAGCTCAAAATGCGGAGAATATTCTGCTCACTTTAAAAATTTATTCCTGATTGTTCACGTGTACACTTTAAATCCACTACATATAAGTTGAACTTTGCTAAACTCCGAACACAACACAATGAAGCCTAGAACGAGAGCTAGCTCTGGGAGATGTAGACGTAGTGAATTAGTTTTTTTGGGTGTCTTCATTCTCTTTGCCCTCGTCTACTATCTTCATCTCATCAATGGTTTTTCCGTACTACATTTCGGTCCGAAGTACCAATGGAAGCCAGGTTAGTATTTAAATAAATAAAATTGTATTAAAGTCAAGTTTTAAATTTTGTACATTTTAGATTGACAACATTAAATTGGGATTCAATTTAACTTAAATGAATTATTTTTATATGAAATTTTTAACGTATTGTAGAATACGGGGATCTCAACGGACCCGATATAATAGCCTCGGACCCGCGGGTAGTGTCAAAATTCACATCTAAATTTCTCCATCCCCCTAATTACCGTGAGCCGTACAACTTGAACAGCTCGGAAGTCCAAGTTGATCCTTCAATGGGGCAATCAGCAGTGATAAGACGTCTCTTTAAAAACCGAGTGGGACCTGGATTTTTTGTAGAATGTGGTGCACTGGACGGCGAGACACGATCCAATACGCTGTACCTAGAAAGAGCTCTGTCGTGGAAAGGCCTTTTAGTTGAAGCGGATCCCATTAATTATGCAAAGCTGACGCAAAAACATAGAAGGGCTTATATCTCACCAACGTGTCTCAGTACTAAGCCGTTCCCGACCATGGTAAAACATTTTGTTCCAAAGTTGCGCTATCTTGTTCTATTTTGATCTATTATCGTAGCAATGTTCTGGCCATTTTTGTAGCAGGACGTAATTATAATACGCCTTTATCATTTTGGCAGGTGTCATTCCAGCAACAGGAAAATCAGGGCAAAATAGCAGAAAATGTGGGTGTGGGCTATATGCAAACAGGGTTTGTGGACGTTCAGTGTTTCCCTTTTGAGACAATGATGATTGGAATGAACAGGTCCGTAATCGACTACTTTAGTTTGGATGTGGAAGGTGCAGAACTTGATATTTTACGCACCATCAACTTCAAGAAGTTCGACATCAAGACTTTATCCGTAGAGTTCATTCATGATGCTGAAGGCAAGGTTGCTATCAAAGACTTCATGGCCAGGCAAGGCTATTTTGTACACAGTGAAGTAACTCATCCGAACTGGCTAGCGAATGATTTTATATTTGTCAAAAAATCCTTTTTTGATAGTTTTACAAAGTCTGAGAAAGATAGTATAAAGAGAGATATTGAAAGTCAAAGAAATAATTTTGGTGGGACCATTGTAGTTCTCATTGATGCAGACAACAATCCCTTACGAAATCTAAACGAACCTCAAAATTCTGATTTTTTTCGATGAATGAAACAATCTGTGACATACCAGTAATATTAATAATAATAATAATACGCAGTGCAGTTTGGTGGGAACTACTTTCTTTAACTCCATTATTGTTTATCGACTTCGTAAATTAGTTTACTATAGTGGATTAACAGCATTACAAATGTAATGCTAAATAATAAGCTTTTGTAATAACCCAATCATACTCATACGAGAACCGGTAACTATATACTAGTGTGTTAGAAATTAGCTCATAATTCCTTATGAATTTTGAAATACTCTTTATGTCGAATCTGATTATGTTTGCTGTTTTTCGAGCTTCTGTTTTGATTTTGAATCTCCTTCTTGTAATATGCCTATATATGTATATTTACATCCCTTGATCCAATGGAAAGACAAAGAAAGCTCAAATTTAAGTAATATAGTTTATATTGTATTGTAAATAAATCCGTTCAGAGAAATTCATTAAAAGTGCGAATGAATTATGATACTTTGAATATTTATACTTGTGAGGGGGTAATTAGTTATTTACAAGTTTTAAAAACCAATGGTTTACGATTTCTTGTACATATTATCGTTTTCATTAATACTCTTGGTACTTCCTGTGTATTAATTATTCGTATATGTTAATTATATAACAACAGCTAAAATAATGCAAATATAGATTTAGGTAATTGTCCATAATTAATATATTACGGTTGTAAAGAGTTCAGTATTTATTGAATGTGTTTTGTAATATTCAAATTGTCGTGATTTTCTTTTAGAGAATTCAAGATAGGTATACTATACTAAAACTCCAATGGTGTCAATTTGTTATTAGTGACACTTGGCCGAATTCTACAGATACTACGTTTTTCTTCTTGCAGCTTATGATTGTTGTGAGAGATATGAACTCTTTTTTAAGTTTATTATTTAATTCTATTAGAATTTTACAGTAAAGAATCTAAACCGTAAAATCTATCAATTGAGTGTTTTTGATACGTACGGCTTCCAAACTATGTTTACAAGATAGAAGTAGTTCAGCTACTTCCGATAAAAACGTTGATGTATTATTTCATACATGAAGTTAATACAGAACAAGACAACACAATTTGATCTTTGAACAAAATATTCAAGCGTTGAAAACTATTTATACCATGCTAGAAAGTTGTTAATTGTTTTCCTTGGTTTACTTTCATTTTACGAAAAATATACTCTAGAAAGCGAGTAATATAGATACTAGTAAGTACAAGTTACAACTAATCTACATACTATATGTGATATGCTGTAGTTGGTGCAAATACTCCACTATATAAAAATAGCTTGATAAGTGTGTAATAGATACAATCTGTGCACAACTACTTCGCTCGTAGTTAATTTCAAAAACTTATTTTTCACAAAAAGTAGATGATTATATATGTAGAATTATAACGTCCAACGGTAACCTTTCGATTTATACAAAAATCACAAACAACTAGAATCAAACGAAACAATCGTATCATATGTAACTAATTCCAAATTTCGCTCTAATTGGTAATGATCAATAATATTCCAGATTGGTATAATTACATATTGTTATTGTTAATAGTGTTGCAAATAAATGTGCTTACACGATGACTATACTTACTAGATCGAGTATAATATATTATTTCGTAAATATTTAAATCATGATTATTCAAACTCCCGAAAAAACTTAATAAACTAATTGTAAAAGTGTACAGCTAATACTGTGCGAACATCAAGAGAGAAAGTAGTCAAAAGGAAAACACAATTCGTACAACTAATACTATGTGTCTTTAATAGCTTACATCCACCATCTCCACATCAGGTGCAGCTTGTCGTGATGTCATTAACAATTTGGATATTTCAAGCTTCCAGCTCAAAATCCTTAAAAGTAAATGATTGTTGTACTGGACGACCTTTTCGCATGTGTGCTTTTCTGCAACGTAATCAATTGAGCATTAATTAGATCAATTTCAAAGGTATATATACGTATATTAATTTTGACAACGTTACGGATATGAAAAATACTAAAAATATATGCAATTTATTTAGCTTACTGCATAGTGTTGTGATTGGGAGCACTTCAACGACCATTTGAGATTGTCCTTGGCAATTTAAATTATCGCAGACCATTTTTCGTAACGCTGGCCATAAAACTGGTGCAGAATTAAGTCCTTTAAAACTCTTTAGTAAAATTCCTTGAATGAAGACATTCCTGCTGGGGTCGTGTTCCAAAAGGATTTGACTCTGCATAAAACACCAAGCTTTAGTTGTTTTTAAAATATTGACAACACGTGTATTGAAGGCAATGTAATACTCACGTCATGAAACAATTCTTGTAGAAGGACGACAAATCCAAAATTAAATCTTGTCAAAAGTGGATAGCAACAAAGAAATAGGTTGTGACTTTGCTGCAGATCCTGCACAACTTGGCACAGTTTTTGGAAGAACTGATTACCAAGCTCAAAGTCCGATGACATGAACGTGGAGACACTAGGATTGTAGCACAAAGTTTTGGTACAGGAGTCGACAGAGTTTAATACCTAAAAAATGAAATGATTGGATCAATTACGATTTAAAGAAATAAAATACATACGTAAAGTTTTTTGATTATTGACAATTTTTGTTTGAAATATCCACCTTGCCATTGTCGATATGAGAATTTGCAGAACAGTTACATAAGGAAGGGAAAACAGCTGAACTTTCCCTCGAAACGTTTTGGAAAGAAAGTGAGGAAAATTCCAGAAATTCCTGGGTATGAATGGCAAACTGAAGTAGATTGTCATCGCAGAATCGAGAGCACCTGACATGCTCGTACGGTTTTCCGTATTTCACCAAGTATGCAGTATTTCGCCGGGGTAATTCCACATTAATACATGTTTGTTCCACAGTTTGACAGAGACAGTGCAATTCCTCCATAATACTGTGTATCCATCCCGGTTGATGCTTAAGTTCAGTTCGTAGAAGCCGGTCATTATAAGAACCTTCGTATTGTTGGGGGGTCTTGCAGAGAAAGTGGTAGCGATTTTTCTGTTGGTAACCGTAAAAAATGAGAATCGTAATCAATATTGGGGTGTTAATACAAAACAGTTGACTCTTACCGTCTTCTCCAAGTGCAGTAAATAATTTCTCCGTGGTAGTGATACAAGTCCCGTCATAGAAAACCATTCCTCCGCAAGCAATTTTTTAGTTGTTCCCATCATTCGATATAGACTAGGTCCGAAGGTGTACAAATTAACATTACGGGAAATGACTTGGGCCTGTTGATGAAAATTGTGCGTTAGAGTTCATGTTATTTATTATTAAAAGTTCAGTAAGTAAATTTTAGTCACATCAAATACTTTTTGTATGAATTAGTTTTTAAAGTAAATTAAAGTAGATTATAGTAAATTAAAATACACGTAATAAAGCAATTACCTGACACGTAGCAAAATAAAGAGAGCAGTCGATAACGCGATTTAAGAACATTCCCGGCATTGCTTCAACAGCAAACAGTGACTTATTTTTTGGTATACGACCACAAAATTCAGCAAGAACATTCCGCTCTTCCTTGAAAAAATCTTGACCCACAAACCCTCTGCACATGATGTATACCTCCGAATTGCCCTCTTTACTCATAGCCGGTTTGATTACTGCGACCTGAAAATCGTATTGAATTCATATGAAATAGCATTTACTGTAAGTACAACCACACAACCAAAAAGTTTGACAATAATTCAAATATGTACCTCTTCAAACAAACACGACAGTAAGTACAGTTTTGAGATGGAGTTACACTCGAAGAAAGTAAACATTTTGAGAAGAAAGGTTCCACCTGAAAAGAAAGTTCAATGTAGTAACAGACAATCATAAATGATTCGAAAAAAATGAATTCACTAACTGTGGTTACTGCTATAACTATATGTACCTTGATCAAGAACTGACAAAGCGGCCATGATTTCACAGTAATGTAAATCCGACGTTATAATTTCCTGCTCTTCTGGTGCATCAGCGCAATCGACACTTCCATCCGCAGTAACCAAGTGAACATGCTTTAACCGCGTTTTGGCTTCTTCCCGTAAATTCCTAATATTCTTAGAGCACATGATATTTCCAGTGTCATCCCCAAGAAACACCCAGTTGGATAATGTGCTCAAGATAATCTGATCCTGAATGAGCGTCTCAGAGCGGCTATTACCCTCGTAATATGGATTAAGTGTTGTTGCCAGCCAATTCCAATTCACTTTATGGTACTTGGTCTTTAAGAAATGATTCAGGGCAGCAATGAAAGCCCCTGGAGCTTCACATAAGTGAACGGAGCCCAACGTAATTTCGTTCAATTGATGACCTGCTTCCTCAACCGATTTAGGTATTGCCTGGTACAAGCTCAGGATTTCAAATAGCTTACACCATGCTATTGTGCTAAACTCATGGGTTACAAATTGTCGGATTTCCTTTATTACTGATGACAAACAGTTCATATTTCTGGTGTGAAGATGCCATTCGTCTATTCTGAAGTCATTCAAGAGTGACTTTACCTTTGTCAGCTGGTCTTTAAGGATCTGCATCTGTGGAAGCTTTTATACAAATCATTCTACATATTATTATAAATTCTCAACAAAAATATTTTTATTATTCATGTTAATAATTCCATTCATGAGGCAAAAATCAGGCTTGGAAAAATAATAATTAAACGCAAATTAATTCCAAACTAAAATGATTTAGCTTAATCCCCAACTCACCATCCAAGCTTCGCTTTCAAAAAAATCCTTGGCAGACGGTAGCAAAAACTTTTCATCTTTAGACTTAATTACCCTTAACTTGCAAGGGATATGCGTAGGAAAGGTCATTTTGGCATCGACATCTGATACTGAAGGAAGTGTCAAGAATGTCTTTAAACTATTCTCCTCCATCTGAAGGAAGTCCATAGCAACAATCAACTGAAAATAATTAATTCATCCAAATTTTTTAAAATTATTACAGGCAGCAATCCTACCAAAGCCAAATCAGGATTTTATGTAAGTACACAAAAATCAAAATAAATATAACCTTAATTGCTTTGTAAACCTCCTTCTTTCTTTGTATGTAAATGCGTAGATTTAGTTTCGTTACTACAAAATATTGATGCAATTTTCAGATTATACCCAATGCTACATCAACTAGGATTAATGAACTCTTTAATATTTTTTAGAAAATCCAAGGTCAGGAGATAGTTTTTTCTACAATCATGTATTGTCGTAATGCACAATTAAGTTTATCGATTTTTATTAAATAACATCGACCATAAACAGAAATTAATGGTGCGAAAGTGAAACGACATGTTCCCTCCGTTTGTTCAAAGGATTTCATATTTAGCAAGGATATCTTCCCTTGAAATTAGGATACTCAAAGAAGCAATGAAGTTTTTTAAATTTATTTTGTTTTAATTTTGCAGTTATTTTGTATTTGTTTTGTAATTGTTTTATATTTATTCTGTAATTATTTTGTATTTATTTTGTATTTACCTTGTATTTATTTTGTTATTAGTTTTGTACTAATTTTGTGATTATTTTGTATTTACTATATATTTATTCTGTAATTATTTTATATTTATTCTGTAATTATTTTGCATTTATTCTGTAATTATTTTGCATTTATTTTGCATTTATTTTGTATTTACTTTGTAATTACTTTATATTTATTTTGTAATTAGTTTTGTACTATTTAGTATTTATTAAAAAATTAATTAAATTTATATTAAAATACATGAGAATTATCTTTGGATTGTGAGGTGACTTTAGTGTAAAAATAAAACATTTATGAAATCATTTTATTTTCCATTAAATCAATGATTAAATAACAATATTATTTATTACAAATTAAGCCTTATGAATATATTACAGTTATCGTTTATCGCAAATAAAATAGAGGACTTGCTTAATTAATGCAGAATTAAACAATTTTTTTCTTGGAGATTTTATGATCCTGTAAGAAAACGTAGAAAATCAGTCATTCTCATGATTAAACAGTAGTTAATGTAGTAAAATAGAAAATTAAGAAGAATTAAGTTTAAATTAGGACGGTCACAATAAAGATTGCATAATATTAAAAACAATAAACTTATATAACAAATAATAAAACATCTAAAATAAAATGAATAAATAATTCCCACCACTAAGAAAGCAGCTCCAATCGCCAGTGCTTTCACCTCCGCCGACGTCTGTCGATAGAAAGTTAAGGTATAATCTCGCACGGGCGCTTTATACTTGGGACTTTCTCTTGTGGAAATAAATAATTTCCCCCCGATCCCATGTACCTTGTCTTTTTTAGTTTTCAACGCACACTCCACGGTGTCCCGATTCCAATCCGATATCCACATAACTTTCTCTTTCAACCTATTGACAATCTGAAGTTTATAATTACTTTTCAGGCAGCTTTGGGAATTTTTTTTTATGGCAGCGTATCCGATGGATTCGCCGCAAACGCTTATGGCAATTGCATCGATGGAGCCGCGGCTCTGTGAATATTAGATAATAATAATATTATTTCAAAATAAATCAAAATAAAATATTGAAAAATACAACATTTAAACAGCAATAATACCAGCATGAAAATGTGTAAGAAAATATATTTATTATTAATTGTTTCTAAAATATTTGCCATACACCAACTTTATATTTATAATCAGCTATCAAGCGTCCTTCCGGGTTGCACATTTTAAATTGCATATCGTTGACTTGTACAAAATGGAAGAAAAGATCACCATCTATGTTCAATATGTCGAATACCGTCTGCTTCTGTTTCCCAGGTTGGATTTCGGACCCCAAGGCTGTATGAATAGCTGCCGAGAATTAATTAAATATAAATGATGTTTATCATAATTTTATAATCACGACGGGATTTATTCATTCTTCGAAATTGCATTGCAATACAGCACTAGCCAATTGTGTGAAAATTATTGAAAGAGCAGAAGCAATAAGCTGCCCTACCTGCAGGTTTCAAATTCCTGGTGATGTAGAAATGATTCAAGTCAAATAAAGTATTTATATTATATTCTGTAGTGGAAATAGGAGCGGAAGCGTCCCCTGGCCTTAAGAGCTCGTGGAAAGCTAGATTCATTTAATGACAACGATTATTTGTAACACTGACTGCTATAGATTTAAAAATTAATCACGTATGCCTAATATGTAAGTATAAATCAATATTTTACAATCTTTCAAATCCTCTGATTGTGAAATGGTTTCCCATCCAGAACTTGATGACATTTTTCTTGGAAAACTTCGGTTGGATGACGGGCCACGGGCGGCAGCAGGGTGCAGTGTCTTTATGTTGTGCGCATCAGCTTACTCATTGAAACTGGGTCAAATGACGATGTACGCAAGCAGATTGCTAACATTATAATGAATAGCAATATTACATCTGGTAAAAAATGGTTGAAAATTTAAAAAACTCGAAAATTGGTTTTTAAAACATTTTTCCAGTTTGGAAAAGCTTTGGAACATCCTTATGTAAGCGTATTTTTCCTAATCCATAGGGATCCAGATATTGAAAAGAGTGAATGATATTTATAGTAGATATGGATGGTTAATATAAATCAGAACGATTAACATCGAAAGTGACATCTGTAGACGGTAATAATTATGAATAAGATAACTTAATGTTTTATTTCAATAATCAACAGCAAAATTGCAAACAAACACAACTATAACTTCAATTTAAAAATAATATTTAACAATATATGTTTATATACACAAACAGATAATAAACAGCGCGGATGCAATCTTAACCATATGATAATAATACTTGTAACCTACACTAGAAGGCTTTTACCCTTCCAAAATGTATCGCTGTTAAACACTTATATACCATAAATGACGATCAGTAATGTACAGATCAATTCTAACCTTATAGAGAGTCTATGCCAATACATAAACATTAAAACAGTGCCTAAAATTTGCAATATAGAAAAGACTCAAATATTTTTGGAGAACATAATATTACCAGCAACAATGCATTATTATTAGTATTAATAAAAACAAGATTCATTTAACACAAACAATAACAACAATAATAATAATAACAAATTTATCAGCGTATGTAATACAATATATCAATATTGTCAGGTCAGTCAACAGATATACTAACAGCATAATATATAAACAGTTAAATATTATCACTACTCTATAAATATCCCTTAACTTAACGTAGTACATTTATTCATCTTTTGCAGGTACTAGAAATTAATCCTATAAGTATAAAAAATCTTGCAACAGCCAGTATACCCATGCTCTAAATAGCCTGAGAATTATATTTTAACTACACCGTCGTCGTCAACAACGTCTACATTTATTCAATGTCCGACACAACTTGGTCACACTATAGAAAAACAACTACATAAATTCTAAAAAATGACAAGTTGATAGCCCTCCCAGCATTATTATTACTACAAACTATTGCTACATTGTGTATTTTTTATGGATGCTCTCTCTCTCTCATTATTGTTTCCTAACAAACCTTAAAAATTTATCTTCGAAGAACTATTATTTAAGTAAAAACAGTGCGGAATTCCACAAGTTGGTAAAAATTTCAACGTAGAAAGTATAATTAACATCGAAACACTTAATATATTAATTATCTATTTTTAGTCAGCGGACTGAATATTAAATTTGTGATTAGATAATTCTAAGGCCCGGGCAATGATTGGCTTGTGAGTGTCTCCAATTCTAGTCAAACTCCTTTTCTTTAAGTTATACATAAGTACATCATCTTTGTCGGTAATAAATAGAAGAACGTTCCGTCTCAATCCCCCACGTTTGGGTCGAGGCCTGTTATTTCGGACGACAAGAACTTCCCGCACGGTGCGGGAACCTAATATCGAGGCAAGGTCACTTGCATGGTCCCCAGTCAAGGTTTCTGATCCGCCTTGCCAGACATTGGATGGAGAAGGAGATTTTTCTTCGGCTCCATTGTTATTGCTGCCGCTGTTGCCTGTCAATTGCGATTGAGAAATTCCTAAACCAGCTGCCTGTCGGCCAAGAGAAGCTAAGGCCTCTGGTGGCAAGTCTCCAAGTTCTTTGAACAAGTTCTCATCAAAATTGATGACCTGGCAGGATTATAAAAATAAAATTTAGCACATAATGGAATATAATAAAATAATGTAGAATGAAAAAAATAATTATTTATTCTTGGATCAGTTCACATTATAAAAGATATGAGCTTCTTGAAATTGGCTAGAAAGTTTATACTAAAAGAAAAAGTACTGAAACTACTTGAAATCTTTAGTTTAGAATATTAAATCTGCACCTGAATATCAGCGTTTCCCAAAATTCCTGACGACATCAACTGTTGCTTCAAGTCTTCTGGAACGTCTTCTGGAAGCTTGGCAGAAGATCTTGCATTATTACTAGTTTTCTCCATACTTGCTCCAGCTGTCTGGAACTGATTATTCACTAACTGTTGTTGTGAAGTGTAACCTGCAGTATTCTGAGAATTATCGTAAGACTGAGAAGATTGAGTATTAAATCCTCCGTCCTGCGAAGGAGCTTGTTCTTGTGAACCAGCAGTCCGTTGATTATTTTCTGAAGGATTATTATTATTCTCTAGGAAGCTGGACAGTTCCTCCAATCCAATACGCTTGCTAAAGCCTGGATACACAGGCGCCATGGGTGGTGCCATGCCGATGTTATCGTAGCTGGTCCTCCTCTGCAACTGTGCTAATGACAATGGTTCACCTGGTGATGAATTTACTGGTGGGTCCACTGGGGTAGGATTTGAATTGAACATATGTTCCTTCATCATGCCTACCGCTGCATTAGAGAATGGAGGAATGTATTCTTGTTGGGCAGGGGCTTGCATATTTTCCTGAGGTGATGGTTGAAACGGAGCTTGGAACTGCTGGTATTGCTGATTGTCAGAGCGGTCCTGAACTTGTTGAGATTGCTGCTGCTGTTGTTGTTGTTGTCCATTAGAAGATGAATCGTATGTTGGTTGCTGCTGTGAAGAACTGGCTTGATAATCATTCTGGCTTCCCTGCCAATCTGACCAAATTGGTTCAGGAGTTTCGGCAGTAACTTCAGATGCAGTTGGTAGAACGGAAACTTGCAAGTTCGATGCAGCTAATTCTTGTTGGCGGTGTTGAAACTGTTGTTGATATTGTTGCTGCAGGGTTTGCTGTTGTTGCTGCTGCTGTTGTGGTTGTTGAGCATATTGAGGTTGGGGTTGAGAGGCTGCAAATGGTTGTTGCTGTTGCTGCTGCTGTTGTTGCGGCTGCTGTTGTTGTTGCTGCTGATACTGTGCTTGACCTTGATTCTGCTGCTGTTGTTGATATTGTCCAGGTTGGAACTGTGGATGGTATTGTGTTGGTTGCGGCTCTGGAAGTCCTTGTTGGTAATTGTATTGATTTTGTGAACCGGCTTGGAGTTGTTCTTGAGTGGGTTGTTGTTGCTGCTGCTGTTGTGGTTGTGGGTTTTGATAACTCAATTGTTGAAGGTGTTGTTGCTGTTGCAATTGCAGCTGTAATTGCTGTTGGTGTTGAATCTGTTGTTGCTGCTGTTGAAGCTGAACTTGATGTTGTTGCTGGAGCTGTTGCTGCTGTTGAAGCTGTTGCTGCTGGACGGCACCATAAGGATAAGCAATCAAAGGTGTTGGAAGAGACGGGGATGGATTAATAACAGCCGTTTGAGTTGCCTGGATTGGAATAATCGAAGGCTGAGATAGAATTACATTGTTAAAGTCTTGAGGTGTAGGATGCACAACAGGTTGTTGAATTGTCTGAACTTGTGGAACTAATTGTTGTGGGATCAAGTGCGCTTGGGGTTGTGCGACTAGAGGTTGCAGAAGTTGTGATATCAATTGTTGGCCTTGTTGCTGTGCAAGTTGCTGTGCTTGCGCATTAGCTATTTGTGCTTGCTGTTGCGCTTGTTGTTGGGCCTGTTGCTGGGCTTGCTGTTGAGCTTGTTGCTGCGCTTGTTGTTGAGCCTGCTGTTGAGCTTGTTGTTGAGCCTGCTGTTGAGCCTGCTGTTGGGCTTGCTGTTGAGCCTGTTGTTCTTGGGCCTGTTGTTGTTGCATTTGCTCTTGATATTTCTGTTGTTGTTGCAAATGATGCTGAAGAATTGCGTCGGAACTTGGTGGATGATCGAATGTCACTCCTAAGCGGGAAGCGGAGTACTCATTTTTATCCGGTCGGATCAAAGCTCTCAAAGTGGTTGACTGTAGAGGTGACTCCGTTGCCACTTGACCTTGTGAAGCCTCTGTCGGGCCAGGTTGAGGATGTTGCTGGAAGGGCGCCACTGCTTGTACGGGATTGCTTCCAGATCCAATCATCTCTGGTTGTCTTTAAAACATAAAAAAATAAATAAAATTAAGTTGTCTATTTAGAAGCAAGCCAATTACAAAAATTTGTAAAATCTGAAAACCAAAACATTTCTAAAAAATTTTCTTCATGTTGAAAAATTTTCAAATGTATCTACCTTATGGGTATAGAAGGCACAGGTCTTTCCAAGTTGATCTGAGGATCCTGTAGGAAATTGACTCCACCATAACTTGGAGGAGGTCCGTTCCTGTGAGCATACCCGCCAGCCCCGGCAGGAGTGATTTCCGGATTGCTCTTATTATTAGCAGAGTATCTCACATAGAAAACATGAACTGGTTCTGGAGTGGTTGGTGGAGGAGGAGTGGCAGCTGGTTTAGGTGGAGCCGGAAGAGTCACATTCGAATCTTGAACAATAATTTCAATGATAGGCTCAGGTTCCGTCACGTACATCGGGTAGGCTTCGCCGTAGCTAGGAGTTACAGGTGGGCCGTACTGGTTGTGAGCATGAGGATGGTGCTGACTCTCAGAAGTCAAATGGTTTGGAATATGAGGATGGTAAACTTGTCCACCATGTACTTGAACATTGTGTGCGTGAGATGGTGGAGGTCCGAATGGTCCTGGTGGTGGTGGTGGTCCGTGAGAGGGGCGGCCATGAGGAATGTGTTCATGAGATGCATGGGAAACAGAATGATGAATTATATCTCCTCGTTCCGTCATGTGCGGTGGATGCAACGGAGCGGCTGGTGGTGGAGCTGGTTGGTGGAAAGGTCTTACTGGTGGACCGGCATATTCATTTGATCCGCTATCTGATGATGGACTGAAGCGTTCTCTTGGTGGGCCGTAATTTCCAACCGGAGAAGCTGTCACAAATTATTTTCATTGTGATTAGTTAATTTATCATAAATTATTCAGCCAAATTTAATCAAGTTAGATACTCGGGAGTCTTTTTTTACATAGTTAAAATTAGTTAGTTAATGTTATGGTAAAAAATTAGGAATATATTTATAAATATACATATATAGTTATACTAGTTATATTAAATGCGTTATTGACATTATTATTAGTTTCTGTTAAGACCGCACGTAAACTGTGCCTTCTATACCTTTAACATGTGCAGGACCATTAAAATGAGTTGGTCGTTCCGGTTTAAGAGAATGACGCTCAGGCATTTTATAAGAAGTACCGGGGTAGCCAAGTTCACTACTCTCTGGAGGATGATAGACTGGTGGAGCCTCCTGTCGGTTATAGAGAGGTTCCTTCGATCGTTCATTCTGCTCTCCCTTAGATTTTAAGTACTCCATTAAGTTAAGGGGCTCGAAGCGTCCGTGATTGACAATTTTGTCTTTTCCAATGGGATTCTTTTCCGAAAGTCCAAGTGCTGCCATGACGTCTTCCGGTGACGGATGCTTTGCAAAAGCAGGGAAGCGGGCGGAACTTTCTTGTTCCACATATTTGTACTTTTCTTTTTCTGCAATATGTATTAGTACGATTAAGTTAATGTTATTTTTTAGTGTGTTTATCGGGATTTATTTAAAAAATCATTTACAGTTTATAACTATTTTTAATTTAATAGGCGAGGTTAGAGTGTTTTATTTGCTTTATGCACAGTGTGCAGCATAAGGGTAAGATTGCTAAATTTCAAAAGTAAGATATAAAATTATATTTCAATTTGTAAATATTTACAATTTAAGCAAACACGATTAAAATCATTACCTTTGTTAAAGTCCGAACTGAAAGTGTTATCGTATCTAGCAGGTAGGGCTTGACCAGACATTTCTTCAGAGTGGGGCTTGTTCACATCACCTTCGGGATGGTACAATGGATCCGGCTGTGAGAACTTGCTTGATTCATATGAGTGCTTGCTAAAATGTTCCTTAGGAGGTCCGTATTCGGATTTTGGAGGTCCAAACTCTGCCTTCTGAACAACGATTTCAGACTTGGCAGCACCATATTCGACCTTTGGAGCACCGTACTCGGGCTTTGGTGGAGCATATTCTGGTTTAGGAGGAAGATATTCATTTCTTGGAGGTCCATAGTGAGCCTTTACGGGTGGACCAAATTCTATGGGCTTGACTCTAATTAGTTCTTCAGGTCGGTGTATGGGATCTCTCCTGAAATCTCCTTCCTGCTCATGTTGGTATTCATTGCGATTCTGCTCTCTATTAAATTCCGGCTCTTCATCATGATTTCTTGGCGGGGCATACTCCGGCTCCGGTGGACGGTAGACTGGCTCGGAGTTGATTATTTCCCTGGGAGGTGGAGGAGGAACGTACTCCGGTCGGAGTTCATTCCTTGGAGGTCCATATTCCTGTCTGACTTCCTGCCTGACTTCCTGTTGTCGCAGTTCTTCTCTTGGAGGTCCGTATTGTGGCCTGGGTTCTTCTCTGGGTGGACCGTACTGTTGTCGTGGGTCCTCTCTTGGAGGTCCATATTCCTGTCTGACTTCTTGTTGTCGTACTTCATCCCTTGGAGGTCCGTATTCCTGTCGTACTTCATCTCTTGGAGGTCCGTATTCTTGGCGTACCTCTTCTCTTGGCGGGGCAAACTCTTGTCGGTGTTCATCTCTTGGTGGAGCAAAGTCTGGTCGGAGTTCTTCTCGTGGAGGAGCATACTCTGGCCGGCGTTCTTCTTCGGGTTGGTTCCATCGGTTGAAATCTTGTGGTGGACCGAAGTCTGGGCGAGGGAAGTTTCCTCCTTTATTGTAATGACTTCCTGGGCGTCCGGCCTGATTAAAATCGTTGTGTCCGTAGGCAGTCTTACCGTGGTCCGTTGGTCCGTCATAGGGCTTGTCTACAGCCTCATTGGAGTTGGGTTCAAAAGCTGGTCGATCAATTTCAGGACTACCTTGTTGATTACTGAAATTTTCCTCTCGTTGTGATCCCGCTTGTCTGTCTTCATCTCCCGGCAATGGTGGTCCATATGCCTGATTAGGTCTGTCTAAAGGTCTGTCTACAGGTCTGTAATCTGTGTTGGGATAGCTCGGAGGAGGGCCGTAGGACGGCTTGGGTTCATGAAATTCATTGATGGAATCAACTGGAGGCTTGAATGTAGATCCTGTGAAGTATTCCTTATTGTCTTTATCGGGTCGTGGTGTGGTCGTTGAGAAATGAATTTGGATAATATTTGTTGGCCCATCGCCGGGTTTACTGTTTGGGTGCGGAATGTGAAGTTGCACTATTTGTGGAACATCTTCCTTAGAATTCTTCTCCAAGTTAGCGTGGATGACTGTGGTTTGTGTGTTTGGCACGATAATCTGAGAAATAAGAAAGAATATGTTTCAACTACATTTGCAATTGAATCAATAGCTGTCTACTTATTATGAACTTGATTAACATTAATAATTAATTTATGATTTTAAACTTTACCTTTCCAGGAGGTGCAACGAACGAATTTACAGACGGAGGTCCGTAAATTGGAGGAGGGCCTTGAGGAGGTGCCAAGTGACTGGGAAGAGGTCGGGGAGCGTAAACGTGTTCAACAATAGACGGCTGTACTTCTATAGATTGTTTTGGTGGTTGAATATTGATCTGATGAGTCTCGCCATTTGAGTGGGGCAATGGGATCTTCAGTCCGTTAGGATTCAACGGATCTAAGGATGGATTGGGACCCTGAGGCACGGGAACCACAAGATGTGCTGGTGATACGATCTGAAAAATCAAATTAATTTAAATTGTTGTTAAGCTACAGTTTATCATAGGTTTTTGAGCTTAATTATAGTTGAATTCAACATCTCGGCATCAATTGGTTATTGTAATTTATATAATATAAACTACAATTTATCTTAAGTAATTACCCATTTATACAATGATTCCCTGTGATTAGTACATCAATCCTATTTTTATTTGATATTTTACTCCTTTACTATATTACTAGAATTACCAGTGCGTATTAGTTACTCCAAAACTTACCGTAGGTCTAGAACCGATGGGTGGGGGTGGGTGCATATGTGGCTGTGGTGGATGCCCTCGCATGTGGTGATGTGGAGGAGGTCGTCTGAACAAGTGATGTTTCCCACGGAATTTGGGATGATGAGGTCCAAAGTGTTGGATTCTTCGGTGAGAAAATTGTTGGTTTGGTCCCTGGTGAGGATGTGGTTGTCCTGTAGCTTGTGGATGAGGTGGACCATTAGGTCCGGGGTGAGGCGGCCCGCCATTTTGTGCATGTGGTAGTCCGTTACCTTGTGGATGTTGTTGTCCGTTGTTTTGAGGAAATTGTTGTCCGTTGTTTTGAGAAAATTGTTGTCCGTTGTTTTGAGGATGTTGTTGTGGCCCGTTGTTTTGAGGATGTTGTTGTGGCCCATTGTTTTGAAGATGTTGTTGCCCATTATTTTGAGGATTTGGTGGTCCGTTAGCTTGAGAATGAGGTTGTCCAGTAGCTTGGGGATGAGGCGGACCTCCGGAGTGAGGAATAGGTTGTCCAGTAGGTTGTGGTTGATTTCCGGCATGATGATGAGGTTGACCACCATGTTGCGGAGGTCCTTGAATAGGTGGAACTCCATCGATCGGACCGCCGGGATTTATGGGGTAAGGTGCTCCACCTCGTCGGACATGTTGAGGGAGTGAGGGTGGAGGAGGTCTGCCTCGGCGGTATGCATCACTGGGACTTAGACAAATTAATGTGACAAGAAGCAGCAACGCCTGTAAAATAACAATTTACTTCCATTAAAAAATTATTCATTATAATAATTGTATTTTTTACGACTTAAAATTCGCAAGGCAAGCATTCATAATGCAATTTCCTTGTCGGTAGCTGTTTGGGTTGAAGAAGCAAATGATAATGTCTGAGTTATTAGCCACAATAACCGAAAAAACAATAAGTAACAATTGAATACAATTTATCTTAATTAATGAAATACATGACTGAATTTTTAATGCTACGCTGCTGTCAGCAGTATCTTCCAAGGTGCTTGAAATGCATTGTGGAAAGTAGTTTTCGGTTTAGTTTTTATGAATTCTAGTACATTCGGAAGATCATATTGTACTGATAACTCATCACTTATGACAATCCTAACCACTTTGTATGATTCTATAGCTATTCATTTGAGTCCATACATCTATATGCTACCCTACAGAAGACAATGACCAGCAGCATTTAAAGATGCAGCCCTATAAGCGTTACTATATAGCTTCTATATAGTTACTACAAAATCCGCCATTGTCAAATGCAATGAACGTAATCAATTTTTCAGTCATGAACTACTGATGGAAGTAAGAGATGAGTTCCTGTGGTTCATCGAATATTAACAGCTTGATACGGAGAGGGTTATTATATTTTGTGGCTTTAAATGCCGACCTCTCTCCAAGATGAACATGATTAACAGGAATCGTAGTCTTCATACTAATGATCAAGCTTGAGCTCACTACACAACAGCTAAGAAAATTTACATACTAACCACGTCCACGTATCCCTGTGTTCTCTTCACACTCTGCACTACTGTAAACATTACGTTTGGGGAATTAAATTACTCTATGTCCATTAGACTCAGTGGTGTGTGTAATACCCAGGATAATTCTAACAAGTCCTGTTAGGGTCACTTAGCCCCAACTCCGTGAATTAGACAACTGACAAGTGAAAAGCTTGACAAACTACAAAAATTCATGGGTGCTAAACATGACATTACAACAACCAAAGGGAGAACTCTTAATTGGTTTCCTATTGGTGTTCAGCATTACAGCTGGTTGTAGTACGTGTTTGAATCTATATTCATGTAATGACAAAATATAGAACAGGACAGATATTCAAAGTGATAAAGAAGTTGTTGTTGTTGCTGCCAATTCCGCTGTTTTAGATTTGTGTATAGCACAGAAAGACACAAGTCAGACATTGTAATGTACACACTGAAAGGTACATTATTATGCTATATGATCTACAGATATACGTATGCGAATTTTTTCCCAAAATTTGAACATGTAAAAGGCGTTACTGAAGCACGCTGTGTATGTTAATCACAAAACTAATGGTCAGGTTTATTTGTTTATAATTGCTGGGTAGGCTGTAGATTTGAAGATTAAGACGTTAATAATTAATGTAAATGATTGTTACTCTTTCATTAATTGAATTAGCAGTTTGATTTAGTGCGTGATTGGATTTAAAATATGCTTCCAATATGTTTTCAATAGGCTCTCCTACAACATTTTTCCTATAATATACATCAGCTACCTTTTTAATATAATTTCAGGGTATCGTCAAAATGTATAATGACCATGGGAATTATATAGGAAGGTATGTATATTTGATAGAATAGATGCTGGAAGAGTAGTAATTTTACAAATACACTTGAGGGGAAGGGCGTAGAAAGTTATAGTTACAGTTTATCATCTTTCACTATTCCGTTTACAATCAACTCTCCTCATGTGTGCTACGATTTCCGATTCGATCAAAGAATCCTCAAGCCATATCAGAGCAATTTAGATTGCAGTAAAAAGTGGAAAGAAATCTAGGCAATGCAATGATACATATTACACTTGCTCTGTATATCTGACAGAATAAGAGAAGGTGACAGCGACAAAGCCGGAGATTTATATGAGGGCACTCAATTGTAAGCATATCTGTATATGATGTTGTTATTCCTACTCATAACCAAATGACTGCACTTGAAAAATGCAATCTCTATCATTCCGTTGCGTACAAAGTAATGTGGAGTATCCGCACATGATGCACTACGGGAATGTTGTTGTAAAAGTTATAGTGCATTATTATGATTACCTATTTTCCCTACTAGGTATTTAGAATCTTCAGATGAGAAAAAGTTGTCCGCAAATCATTTCAAAGTGGTTTTAAAATCAAAACAGTTTTTTTCTACGCCCCCCATTCTCTCCGCGTAGACACCTTTAAAAGAAATAGTACTTACAAGTACAGAAGTACATGTACAAATAACTACTATAATGTATACTCATCTAAGTATGCACTTGCAAGTGCTGGTGTCAGTGATGAACAACAACAACAACAAGTGCTTGCACACTCTTTAAGGTAAGTAACACGTTGGGAAGAGTCTAAACACACATGTAATTATCCTTGCTTGCTAATTGTTTTATGACCTTTCGTATTTGCATATTACACGTACTGCATTTAATTTCTATAGAAGAGAATACCGGCTAAAAAGCAATATTATATTGAGTCGTGTGTGTAGATCGATTGCCGATTGCACAGAAATTGTTGTTACAGGGGCAGGAGGAATTAAGCCACTTGTTTCTTTTAGTCTTCTTGTTTGACCATACTTGCGAAATGGCTGATTTTCTTTGTTCGAGAGATTGCAGTCGGAATAAATTATCAGGAAGAACATCTTTTAAAACATATATAAAGTATTCCAGATGATGGGTCAACAGAATCAGATGGTAAATCGATTCGACTACATATGTACCCAAGTTTTCATATCATTAAGTACAGACGTGTATAGACATGTACGCTAATAAATAAGTATGTATTCATCATAATAGGCGAATGTTGTAATCGTAACGGCAATAAAATTTAAAATCATATAACGTAAAAACTCACGAACGTAAGAACTGTATATAGACACAAGGAATTTGAACTTGACTAAATCTGGTAAGATGAGGATTTGATTATTTCCCCTAAAGGAAATATTCTCTATATATTCTAATGTATTTGACTACTGAGGATCACTGCCTGAATGACGAGTACTCTTAGGAAAAAATGAGTTTTCGTCTGAAAATGACTCGCGAACCCAGTGGAATTTTCGCCTACTTTTTTTAAAGTCGTGGTCTTATCACTACTTATTAAATACCAGTTGCGAATCCTCCTCCTCTTTTATACTACACAGTGCCATCCCATAGTATCATATATACATTCAGTTTCACCATCACAAGGTAAAAGGACGTGTGGTATGTATAGAAAAATGTGTAAGAATATATGTAAACCTCTCATATTCACGAAGAGGATACAAACCTTAAGTATCCTATATCTAAATGTGTGTGCCAAAAAATATTATTATTTTCTCCTCAAATGCAGATTATTATGTTACTGTTATGTATTTTTCGAGTCGACAGGCTTTAACTAGTTTCCACTTTTTACCCACAGCTCTCCATTATACTCTACCAAAAACCAAGCTGCACTTCAAGTTTTACCCTACACAGAAACTCCACCGCCGGTATTATATCATTTAGCACACAGAGGCAGTAGTAAAACCCTGTGGTACATGTATACATCTTCATATTGTATATTTCTACAAATGGAGCAGTATAGCATGGATAAGTATAAGTATACTGTCCTTTCATATACCTACACATACACACGTATAATATGCGTGAGGCTGTAAATCCCATGTTCTACCTGACAAATTCCCTCGACAACATCATCAACATATGTTTTACCTTAAAAGATCAGCAGAGTCAAGTCTTATTGTCTTTACTATACATTATCAGTCCTGCTGCTCCACCGATAAATCCACCTGTGAACAATTGGGGTTACAGGAGCAATATCTTTTCTGCATATCAACTTCTCTATACTGCTGTTATACTGTTCTCATCAAATATTTTTATTAGCCGTCCCTTTTACTATATGTCATTTTTACTGACTTTTTGAGTAACTTTTAAAGACTTTTTCATTTACGTTTTACGGAGTTTTCTTTGAATCTATACCTTAACTATACCTACATACACTATAGGGACTTATCCATATAACAATAGTAGCAAACAGTATATTTTCAAAAATGTTTACATTTGTAATGCAAGCCATACGTGACACCCTGTGATTTAGTGCAAAAAAACCTACAACTCCATATGATATACACCAGCACTGTTTTGAAATTGTTGTTATACACTCGTATCCGGATTTTGACGCTTATTAGCATGGGAACTAAACTCTAATACTAGCTCATTTAAAAAAGGAGCGAGAATGATCCGCACACATCATTAACAGCCTGTCTTGGGCGGGAGCAAAAAATCCGAAAACAACGGCGTCATTTGTTCCTTGGGACGACCGTGTTGTGTAGACAGAACAGTAATAACTGCATTATTATAACCAAGCAGGAATAGTTGTTTTATGATATGCGCGTGAAGATCCTAAAAATTCTTCCAATTTTTAGCAACGTGTATATGACGCTCATTATAACTGATTTGGTTTGAGCTAGATATACTTTTTATTGTTGGAGCAGAAATTATACACTATATTTCCGCTTGAACGGCGCCGTAATTTATACTGCAATTTTGTAAAGACTACATTGTAAAATTAGGACTATTAATCTTGCATTATAGAGAATATGCTCAAGAAAAGTGCCTTGCTTATTGGAATGCATGCAAGAAAGTAATTTAAAATGAGTTTAGGTCAACATTTGCTACTTAAGTAGATGGATGCCAGTATATGAGTATGGAGTGTAATACAGATATACATATAAAGGTATTATTAATAATAATAATGTGAATATTACTAGTTGGGAGTAAAGGAAACTGTATGTCAAGATATTTACCGTAGCTATCATCTGTACAAAAAAGCAGGATTTTTTGGTGTCTTTGAGACTCAAGTTTCCAGGTGCTCATTTAAGGATGAACAATAAAATGAACACGACGATCCCCATCATGTTCAATTTTATAGCAAATGCCTAATATTATACTGCCGTGGTTACTGCGGTCATAATGACTAATATCTGGTAAGGTGCAATATTTGAGACTTCTTGTATATCTACTTGTAAGTACAAAATGTATATGTCTGGCGCACACTGAACTAATGGTAGAATTAAAACAAGGCTTGGCATTTGAGACATAAATGACGTGAAAATGTGCTCACGTCTTTCAAATCGGGAATAAATATACCTGACACACCCTCGACTTGGCGACGGTGAATTACAACTTTATCCCTTAATTTTATCTACACAGCGTATCTCTTTATTATTTATAAGCTGCTAAACCGCCACCGGATCTCAATATTTTTCCTACTCATTCACGTACACAATACTTGTATTCAAAATATTCCAAATCTGGGTTGAACTATAAGTGCTTCATATTTTTCAACACCTAATGAACCACGTAGCCTTTTTTCCAAACTCGTCGGAACTAGCTTTTCTGACTTTATGTGGATTTAAATGAATGTCGAACACAACTTTTACTGGGAAAATTAACAACGTCATATTATGACTGCAGTTGTTGCTGTTCCTAATCTCTCAATCATCACCGTCAACTTTATCACGCTTGGTTGAAGTGAGCAATAAGTTTTGTTACGGGTCATGTATTTGTCGGCAAGTCAAAATTATTGCAAACTACAAATAAATACAGGCGTTAGAAAGGCATAATTGGGAGAAAAAGGTTTTAGTAAATGAGGCAGATTTTAAAGCTTGGAACGAAGACTTAATAAGCAAAGAGCAAATACTTCAAATGTGAAGAGCGATGGCTTGGAATATGAAGAGCTGTAAGGCGTTGGATGTGAAGAGCACAAACTTTAAAAGCATGGAATGAATGAGTTAAAACTCTCAAGCAAAGAGCGAAGGCTTCAAAAGTTATTAAAATGGAAGGTTATGAGGTCAGCGTTGTCATTGCTGAAATGCTGAAAAGTCATTGGAGTAAAGAGTGGAATTGTGAGGACAGTGGGAGCGATAAGCAAAAGTAATGGGAAGTGTGTGTGTATGTGCTCATGGGCTTTAGAATTTGGGTGGAATCGAAACCAGCTTTTATATGATGCATTTATCCGTGAACTTCAATCAATCGGCAAGTTACTTGTAAATTGTAAATGATAAACCAATTCGATGAACAACAAAACAACGTGTGCAGTTACCACGGGAGAACTCCGCACATGTATAGGTACATATATTTGGGTTCAATCATGCAGGTAATGTAAAATGAATAGCATATGTTACAGCTCTGTAGGTCAATGGAAATGAAACGCATTTATTGGAATTGCTTTTCTCAGGATATATTATGCGTGTAAAAATCGTGAGGAAATACCCACACATCACCTTTCCGGGTCATGCAATAAAATAAAATGTAAACAGTAAAAGAAAAGAGGGTTTGGGGCCTGAAACTTTTGTTTTTAAATAATCGTTGCAATTATTATTATTATTGTAAACCATGCAGCATGTGGTCAGCAAACTATGTAAAATGGTGAATAATTACGAGGATTAAATGCACACAGACTAGGTTTTTTGCAGATTTGTGGAATAAACCTGCAAACTCATATATACGAGCATTAATTATTTGTTTGACAGTGCACACACTCGCAATTAACCTGAAATTTGTTGCTCTTTTGACTCAAATTATTCGATGACAACCGCGATGACGAATAATTTTACGTTTTAATACAACTTTATAATAAATTCTTGACCCAAAGGTTTGAGTATAACAGTTTTTTGGGGAAAAAAGTATTCGATGTGTAACCAGAAGGAAACCTGGCACAACCCTTCCTCAAACAAGTTATGCATCCTTAACAACTATTTACATAAAAACCAATTGTAAAGAGGAAATTCATTATATTTTGTGAACACAAAGTAGACGACATTTAGTAGATTGTAGATAGTTATCCCAGTTGAAGTAAATGAAGCATGAATCCCCAGGGGAGAAGAATATACTCTGACTTCACCTTTTATGAGAATGAGAATGCATCTTCTATGCCTTTTTAATAAACCTGTCATTTGTTTCATTTCAAGATGACCAGAGTACGTGACACTTTTCTCACACACGAGGGAAATATAGTTTATGAATTCCTAATTAATTCCCCGTTCATCTCTCCTATGTATAGCTTATTATTTTAGATGGGAGGACAAATAAGAGAGTGATGCACAAATAAATTGAAATCTGGCTCGTATTCTTATAGAATTGTAAGTGTCACATTTGTAAAACTAATGGTGGTAACGCGCTGAGGAATAAAAAGGAGCAGTTTAAAGAATCACCTTTCCTTACATCCTTTAATATTCATTAATTTACTCGGGATGTATAAATCTGCCGAGACAGTTAGTTTCTTGTAGGATTTGCTCGTTGAACACACAGGTCCCTGACAGAGAGCAATTGAATAGTGAATGTCCCAACATAAGCATAAACATGATAGGATTTGTTTTACCAATGCTACAACAACTACAATAATGAGTCAAATCCAGTTTGAAATCCTGCTACAGATAAACTACACAATAAAATCCAAAGGATACATAGGTATTAAGTACGAGGAGATATACGGAAACAAGTGTATCTAAGTCTTATCATGTATACATTATTATCATAGTCAGTATGTACATACATAAGTAATTACAATTTTAAGAGAATTTACACATTCAATTGGCAAAAGAGAAGGAGAAAGAGAAAGAAGACTGTGTCATCCCCCACACCACGTTTGTTTGTAAAGCTCGTAACTTTTATTGTCTTAAACTGAGTTTTTTCATTTATCATTATCAAAGTCCCATTTAAAATGCGTCAAGGGCTTGGTCCCCATTCCATCCTTTCAGAAAAATCTCACGTATTTCGGTCGAAATTGATATACTGTTTTTAAAACTTATGTGCATATATGTACAATTCCACCTTATTCTTTGTCACGCTATAATCATCCCACTGTCTTACTCATGCTGTTTGAGAAATTAACGATAATCTCACACTGAGATTTTCGCACTTCTGGTTGTACTATCACACGCAGATGAAATTCAAGTTCGGAAGGTATTACATATGTGTGCCGGGATTAGTAATAAAGTGGTAGTAGGATTTGTCAGGAATTTGCTGTTCTGTATGGAAATGTTTCTCGTTGTTGTACAGTAAAACAAAATGAATCGTGTAAGCTCACAGCGCAGAGACATAGTTTCATATAGAGACATTTGGATAGTTCATGGGGTCCACAGTGCACTTTACACAGCGTCATTTGGACGTGACACCATACTTTACAATGAGATAGAATTTCCTCAGGATTATCGAACTTGAGACGATTGATTTTGCGTAGATAAAAAAGCTTTCGTAGATGATGTGGACTGAATGAAATAAACTTCCAAACACAAATTTTAGTAAAAAGACTGGCTGCGCAAGGAATTTCTTTGTCGTCTATAAAGGAAAGACTGTAATGATAAAGAGAATTTAATTGAATCAGTCCATTATTACGGAATGGAAATGAATGTATCATGTATCTCTCTTGACATATGGTGTAGCAAGTACTATTTCTTTTTGCATTTGTATCGCATCGCTTTAGGATGCCGTCAGTATATGTAGACCCCATTGCAAAGAATCTTTTTGCATATTATGTATATGTACATTCATCTATAGTGCCGTAGCTATGGGCAAAGCGGTATGCACAGCAATGAATCACTGCTAAAATATGGGTAAAACCTTTTTTTCAGGAAGGTCATCATTTTTTTCTTGCCCGCTCTCTTGTTGTTGCTGCTGCTACTCCTGATGTTGCTGCTGGTCAAATATATTACCGTACGGGTGCATACATTCATCCTCATCATAATCTCCTTTACCCATAATACCAGACTACATCTCTCAGGTAAAGTTTCTTGTTCTATAAACCTGTTCTTCCGTTAGTTCATTTGAGTGACTCCATTCAATGATTTTAACGTGTTCTTCTTGTAGTACATACCCATATATTTTCAAGTACACACACACATCTACGACATAGTCCTACAAAACTCTGTGTGTGTATGTGTATGAATGCGGTTTTAGCGTTTGAGCATATCATACAACATTGAGTTCATTCAAAAGTTTACTCTTAACATGATAGCAATAAGTTGTAGTAGTAGTTATAGTTGATAGCTTGTTTTGATTTCATCGTGTAAATGTATCCCCATGTAAAAATCATCCTGAGATACTCACACAAGCATCAAACACTCAATAGAAAGTTATGATGGTTGGAGATGATGATCTGTCAAGCAATGGAATCTTTTGGTTGAAAACAGCAACAAGAGATAGTCAATGTAGCTCTTAGCTCTTGTTTAGCTCAATGAAGTAAACTATACCCTCAACATTAATCGTTGTATTAGATTTCGTTTAAAGGAGATTTTGTTGAAACACAATCTTAAACCACATCCCGGTGTACACACAATAGTAACTATCTATACAGCTAAATGTAATTCAGTCGCAATTAGAATAAAAGACCTATATATTTTGACATATTGAAAACAGAAGATTGATTTCACCTCCGACTTTGGCATCCCAATTTGTTCTAATCAAATATCAAGTGTTTATGTTAAAGGGTAAATCTCCACAGTAGGCAACTATAATTCAGTCAGACATCCCGGAGAAAAGGGATGAGATATCGAAAAGGAGAA
This sequence comes from Lipothrix lubbocki, assembly GCA_034696945.1. Taxonomy (NCBI): domain Eukaryota; kingdom Metazoa; phylum Arthropoda; class Collembola; order Symphypleona; family Sminthuridae; genus Lipothrix; species Lipothrix lubbocki. The sequence goes on from JAQGAK010000198.1 coordinate 37,597, forward strand.
ACAGAGAAGAAGTTACATGGGTTTTGTAAAAGACAATAGATAGTTAATTAAAACCAGATCAGACCGATCTGTCCAACCTAACGTACTGCTGAGGTTTGTTTTGTTTGCCGTAGGACGGTGTGCCTTCGCCTTCTTTGTCGAATCATATACTTAAATTGACCGATTTGTTTAAGTTATATATTTCGAATCAGCTTTGGCGTTTGACAGTTCATGACACGGTGAACACAGCTTGAAAGGAGATACCTCCATGAATACCAATTGCTCTGCCTGCATATACTATTTGTCTTTCATTGGAGTATATAAGACAAGTACATACTACAAGTATGTACATACACGTCTTGCTCTGTCAGTATTTATAAGGGATGAGAAGCTTGTTGTCGAAGCATTTGCAAAGAGCGCCGGCTTGTATATGCCGGTTTAATTACTATTGATATTCATACCAGACCACTCCGTTTTTGAATTTATTGGACTTGATCAGGTATACATAGTAGTACCTCACCCAACGTCTGCTCCAACCGTATGGAGTTCCAATCACCATCAGCCTTATCCCTGCACACTTTACTATATACTGATGTTCGATCCATTTGCCGATATCATATCAATCATAAACCATAATAGATCAAAAGCAATTCGCATTGTCAATTTGCTCGGATAGTTGTTTGACCATTATTGCCAACGACGCACATTAATTGGTAATGGCATAGTTTTCCATTCAGCATGACTCTTTCAATGACTATAAACTCTTGAGTGTGTGTGTGTGTTTGTGGAAGTCAGTAGTCATTCATAAAAAGAATGCTTTGTAATCGAATTCCCATGTAAGGAGCGAGTTGAAAAAAAAGCGTTTTATAGTATGCAGATAGTGTGTATGTTTATAGTACCTCCATGCCATCTGCTTACTATATATGCCCTCATCATATATTTACACATTATTCACCTGAATCCATTCGTAAATCATACTATTATCCTGTTCACAAGTCTTGGTCGTTTATCACTTGCAGAATCAATTGGGACGGATATGAAATTCCCTTAAAAGTGAAAATAGCGTACTGTTTATCATGCGGATAACGTGTAATTATATGAATTCATGAAACCAAAGGCACACCATGTGGAGTTTTAGGGAAGAGCAACACCCTATAACTTTTAGCGGGTTGATGGCGATGCTAATCTATACTCATTTTAACACATCACATTAATACTCGATCCCTTCACTCCAGATTCTTTATGTTAGGATGCAGAATTTGTATTCTACGTCGCCGGTGGTGGATCTCTCCACCTTAGCCAGAGCAAAAAAAGTTGGAAATCTAATTACCATTAAGATGATCACTGTAATGATCTTTTACTCTTACTTATACCAACATTTAGTTAGTAACATGCACTCACATAAATTTGGGATGACCACGAAAGTATTTCACTCAATGACAGGTTGAGTTCAGAGCCGGCACGAAATTCTGTAGGAAAACGTGATCGCTCGTGGACTCACATGTTCCTTAGGTTGGGAGAATCTTTATGCCAGCGATGGCTAGTCCGTAGTAGTAAGTATAATGCAAAGGCACTGCAACTCTCTACTCTACACCGGCTTCCAAATCCTCTTTTTGCACCTTATTAAATTTAATTTTTTCATTTGATTACTTATGCTATTTTGCTCTGACATTATTCTTACACATATTCATTGTTGTGCAGATGACAACCGGATAGCTCACACGTGTCATCCTCTTTCAAGAATTCAAACCATTTTCAGGTGACATTTCATGTGGTTCATCTTGTCTTACTGATGTGAACCTAACATTTTGCAATTCTATATTGTACTTAAACATCTTCACTTCCATTTAAAGTCAACGTCAGCTCAACTTACACCTGATTTCTAATTCACGCATACATATCTAAATATTTGTGTTGAACTTTAAATTTGAAGTAAATGAAAAGGTTATACCAATTCAAGATCAGCTATTTCAAACTACAAGGTCTAATGCAAATATTTATATAGCCACATTTCAGTAGACGCATGGAGTACATGCTGCTGCCAAGTGTTAATTTTTCGTAATGATTTCCAGTTCAACCTGAGAACGGTGAGTGTCGTCTGGGTATTCAGAATGATTTGTTTAATCTTAAAAAAAATAAGCCTGATGTTGATAGCCAATTTGTATTTTAGTACGTACACTAAATACTAAATATGAACTTACACAGCTACTTAATATATTGAAAGCGTATCCACTTATGAACAAGTGACGTTTACAAATAAAAACTTTTATTAAAATATGCAAATGTCATGTAAAGAATAACGGTTATCCCGCTCACTCAAGTAATTACACATCAAGTTTCGACGCTTCTTGGAATTGCTGACGAGGCGGATCTCCTGCCCTGACGGCATACCTGCTACAATAACGTTTTTAAAGGTACATTGTACGGAAAAGTTGTCGGATGCTATGAAATGCAGATGGTGTTAACATACTTGATCTTATTAAAATGATCTTTTTGATATCAGCATTCTCAGCATAATTAAAGTATTTTAAAGTGTGAAGTTTTTAAAGAGTACTTTTTAGTTTTAAGTTATTTAGCTCCACGTCCTGCTGAAAAATTGCCAATTGTTACACCCCCAGATAAGGAATGATATGCTAATTTCTGAATGAGTGACTTTATTTTAATATGAAGTGCGACTAATATATGTGGAGCAGAATTACTTGATTAAGCCGCCGCTGTGATGTATCGGGAAAGCTGAGTATCAAAGGAAGAAGAACAAGTGGACTGACCACTATAGATTATTTAATTGTACATTGAAGCAAATAGCAATACTGCGTTCATACATAGAAAGCTGCTACCCATATTAATGTTCCGGCTATAATATTTGCACGTATGCAAGTGTTTATTCTGAAGATGTGAAGGTGTGACGGCGTGAACATAAATAACAGCTACAAGCTGTCCAATGCAATGCACATATGTATTTGTACCTTGCATCCGCAAATGAAATCAAGTTCAGGAGTCAAACGGAGCCGTGTTCATTGAGAAGGTGATTAAAATGCTAAGGAAGGCTTTGTTACCCCATTGATTTCATTAAGAAAAATTAGGTATAGGTGCTATTTATTCTTGCATGCATGCCTGAGCCAAGAGTTTAATGCGATACTCTGCATGCTGCTAAATAGGTGCGAAATATGACCAATATATTTTGTGTTATTATGGATATAAATGGCGGTCAGGGTGACTTGGAATCAGGTGAATCTTGTAAAGAAAGTTGCTTACTAGCGTGCAAGGTCCTAAACAGCCCAAGTTTAAGACCCCACAGGGATACATAAATCACCAGATTATTTTTTTCTCGTTCTTTATAGGAACAACATCCCTATCTGCACTTCCAATGAGTGGTTTCCAATCCCATCATTATTTATTTACACATGAAGGAACTATGTAGATAATATATGCTGCCGACTTTAAAGAGTGAATCTTTAATGTGTGGATCATTTTCAAAAATGTTCACCAAAATATCATTAGGTTGTCACCATTAAGCTCCACGGTGCTTGTTCCTAAACCTATGGGTTTGGTTCATCACCATGTTAATGCCATTGTTGCATGACATTTTGGACAAGTGCCTTAACCGCGTTGTAGTAATAACAAGCATCCTACTGTTGGTGGTGCCCAAGTGTCACAAAATTGATTTGGACGTATTTAGGTAAGACACGAATCTTGGCTCATTCCAAGTTGCACACCATCACCTCTTTGACTTATTGAAATGTGCATATATGTATTATTTATTTAACTTGTTTTCATGCCAGTAATGATAATTTGATATCAGGAGGAGGTGTATGTGCTGCTTGCAAAAACGGAGAATAATAATGATGGAGTCGATTATCATCGAATTGATTTTTTGTCGAAGAAACTGATGCCAGTTTTTACTACTTGGACAGCCAAACAACAGTAATCTACCTGTGAGAAGAATTATTATTTTGTTGTTAAGTATCTTTATGTTACGCCAAAAAAAATTGGAAGGTTGGTGACTTACTCGTTAGCTTTCATTTTATAGGAGGCGCATGCTAAAATCGCGATCATCAAGAGAGATCGAAGATGACGGAAAATCGACAGAAGGGAGATGGAAATAATGATGGTGGAATCCATGGCGACGGAACAATGAAAGTATTTTTAGATTTCTCATCCACTATCGTACTATTCCTACATTGTCTTGTAAGCCCAGCATGTGCAGTAGTTGGTCGTTTGATATTATTATATAGAATAGTCGATTATTATATGGAATCCCTACATGGTGACTTAAAATTTTCAATTGGATAATTAGGCTGATCATCTATCGTGTGTATACTTTTAGTACAGAATGTCCTACTCCACTTTCCTGACCATCATCGGTCATTCATGCAGAAGATATGTTTTGAGAATGTAGTCGTCGGAGTAATGTCAAGAGCAAATACCTAAATGGCCATTCAATGGAGGAATATTCACATTCAAGATAGCCAGAGAGAGAGAAATGACGAGAAGTTGAAGGAAAACTATGAGGAAAGCGCTTACCGTTTTTCTAAAGCCCAACGATACAATTACAAAGTAATGTACTTGTACATATATATATGAAAGCTTCACTGCAGGTAGCCTTGACGATGGACTTGCATAGGTATGCATAGTCAACTGCTACTTGTAATGTGTAACGTGTCCGTTCATTTGTATGATGGTATTTTTTCCCTCTCATCTTCAGCATGGAAATCTCACAGTATATATATATACTGTCAGTGTGGCCGGGATGAGGGTGATTGTGCAAGACAAAAAACACACACAATGGTGTCAGGTGCATCCTACTGATTTTGCGAATCAGATGTCGTTATGTATTATTAATCTCTCTTCACATCTTCACATCCGTTGTTTAGTGTTTTCGCTAATGCTTACAATCCACATCAAGTACATATTACTATTTTTCTTCATTTGAAATACCAGAACTAACGCTAATTTTACATCCGCAGGGCATAGGGAAACCGATACTCTTTGATGGACCAACAACAACGGCAGACAACAAATCTTCAAGTTTTTATTTCTTTTTGGGTTGACTTGTCCGTCAAACGAAAGACATTGTATATGTGCTACAACCTCTATAACATCATACAAGAGCGTTGCATCCGCAAGAATTTAATCCCTACTGCACAAGTTTGTAGTAGAAATACTTGTAAGGATTAATATTCTGCTGCAGCTGCTGATTACGATAAGTAGTCGAATCCGAACATGACTGCTAATTGCAAGTGAGTGCACAAGGATTGGAATGCCATAGTCACTTTTATAAATTAGACCCCATCGTTACTATTATAATACCTGTTGTTTGTCAGCTATCAAAACAGGGCGAAAGGAGATTGTTGTGTAAACAATACCATATTTAGGGCTTCTCATATACTTACAATTAAAGCCGGACAAGGCATTTCGCATCTACATTACAAATCTTTTTGATGCTGCAGCAGTTTGGTTTGGATGGATTTCATTTCAACCCAGATGGGAAGCAGAACGTTGCAAAAAGAAAAAGAAGTGAACATTTTGTAGCAATATATTGATACATAAATAAACCAGTTTCCAAACCTTCTGGACTTCCACTGCCCGATATTACTATATCCTTTAAGAAAACTTTTTATAATTATATATACATACATACAGATGTGTTATTTATATGTAGTAGCAAGCCAAAATTAAATTGCACATGCAAATTAACGTGCCAACGATGTTATATTGTTTCTTGTACCGGAATATGAGCAGCTCAGGATTGTTCAAACTGTCGACTGAAAGGAGTGCAATGTAAGTAATTTTTTACGGTGGTTCCCTTTTCCATTGTACGTACAAAATTTTATCATTGTGTTCAGAATGACAAGATATGAGGAGGACAGAACTATGGATGAACGCGCCTGATAATTTCTTGTTTTTTTTTACTTTTATTTATCAAAACGAGCCCACACAGCAACTACTGTAAGTTGCAGTAGCAATAGTGAGAGTAAATTTGTAAAGTCCTCTCTTTTGTCCAATTAATTTCTCTTGATCTTCTTTATGTATGAATGGTTGTTTCATTTATAATAATGACAACAAGAATAATAATCAGGCACGCGGGAAGTATTAACCGTGAAATTACCACTCCATGTAAAGCAAATGGCTGTTAGTGAACAATTGAGCAGACTTTTGCAAATATTTTTCAATGCACTTTTTCTCCCTTCTTCATTCATTCACTCGTCCGTACAGTGACTCTCTTCAATATATATTTTGTTTTGCTCTGTATACTTAGATACGTTGTTTGGGTTATGTACAGTCAATGGACACACAAGTCTGTCTGCTCGTGACGCTGCAGTTTTTTCCCTTGAAAAGACCATTGACTTATTAATTCGTAATAACAGCTTTCTTGAGTGTACACACAAAACGCTCAATTGAATTAGGATGAAGGATGGAAGTTGCATTTAAATTTTCATTTTTCTTTGTGACACTACTGACTGACTGAATTCCGGTAGTTGTTGGAACTTCAACTAGATTTCTTATATATGCAAAATTAAAGTCACACGAATTCAGGTTTGTTATTAACAGGAGCTGAATTTAGGTTCGACGACATTATCCTTTAACACACATAAGCAGCTATGTAATTATGTGCAGATATGTAATTTTTGTGTATTAAACATGTATAACTAATACGGAAGATTTTTTTCACTTTTCCAAACACTTGTTTTCTATGTGGGTTTAGGTAGTATATATGTAGACGTAATCCTTTATCCAAAAGGTTCTAAAACTGTTGCGACCGAGAGGAATTATTTGGATCATCATCATGTCATCACCAACTATATGTATATCTATGTATGTCGCTGGTACAAAATCCAGTTTATAGAATGACTGTCGAAGTATTGATTGTTGTCACAGTGACATTAGCTCACTACTTGTTCAATACATTTATTATTGTTGGTAGGTTATATGCACCGTACGTGAGAAACGTCGAGAGCCCTTGTTTTAACATGTAGTATGTCCACTCTCCGTAATACCCCACCACTTCCCATTCGAGTTCAAAATAGGTAAACAGGATTTTGTTTACTTAATTTAACATATTTGGTGCGAGTTTTTCAAGTTATATTGTCTCCGTCTAAATTGACTTGTTTCTATTTCTGAGGTTGTAATTTCTGAATGAGTTAGGTAAGGTAACACGCAATTCTTGTGTATTTGGATTACATAGATACTGTAATTACTACTTGGTATTTATGCATTGGAATTTTGAGGGCACTCGTCTTGTGTCATATTTTATAGCACAGATCTTTGGTTGAACCCTTGACGATGAAAGTTTTATAAAAAAGGCGGAGATATGCATCGTTATCAAATTAGTACCCAATGGGTTTATCTGCCACAGCTCAGAAGAGGGCTATTATTGCTTGGTGTAAGATGAAGAAGAATGTGATGAAACCGATTTCGTTCACAGAATTTTAACGTTGGAACAATGCGGTCTCAAGAAGGCTCAAGTCTATCGTGTTGAAGATGCTGTCGCAAGAGTATATGAGTTGCCTTTTTAAGTGAAAACCCTAATTTTCGCTTTCATCTTTCTGTCTCAAAAATTTGTGGAAACTGTCAACAAAATCAAAACAATCTTGGAATGAAGACCCAGATAAGGTTTAGTACAAGAAGTTTCTGTAACGAAGGTTCGCAGATGCTATTCCAACTCTGTCGAAGCCAATCCTAATTATATTGATGTCATGTTTGAATTTTAATAATATTGTCCTAATACTGATGATGTCGCAGGTGCAATCGGTCATAAAAGCCTCTATGACCGAACCTATGTGTATGAGGTGTAAGGTTATACACACATTCTCAGCAGGAATTTAGTAGTTTTGAATGGAATTCTGGGTCAAGTTAATGCCCACGATAGAATAAGATGTTGACCAGGGAGATTTATTCCTTTTTTATGCATAACTATATTTTTATATCTCAGTTGAGTAAAGTGCACTCTTCTTGCTGAAGTGTTTTTGTGTTACATCCCTGACCTTTCAATAATAAGGTGTAGTGGACGAGAAGAGCAAGACTCTCTTGTTAGTCTTTTAAAGTGCATTTAAAATATTGATTGTTCCAATTGAACAAAATCCTCTTCAAGATTATGTTCTAACTTGATCCATAAATAATATTATTTTATTTGTCTGAAACAGATGCGAGATGTTGATAACTTCAAGATTTTTCTGATACAATCATTTGATGACAGGTTGATGCTCATCTGTACAAGCTATCATATCTTTTACGTCCATTAAAGTGCAGTATTAAAAAATTTGTTCTTGAATTCCGTGATTTTCCTTCAAAAGTGCGACTCTTGGGTGCTTTGGTTTAGTATATATGTACATACAGTAACAAATATAATTTAATAGGAAAAAGTGAGATGGTGGTAGTTCGTGCGTGAAAAAGAAATTTACAAACTTCCATCTACGGATTTATCTTCTTCACTTCGTATATCTATTTGAATCCGTACTGAGAGACTGCTTACATGGAAGAATCTCCTTTCGGCAAGATAACAATAATAGTGACAAAAAAAGGGTATGAGATGATGCCAGGAAAAATTATAGTATTAGAGTCCAAACGCTTAATTTTTTAGGCACGGTCCCACCATAACAACACACCACTAATAGTATTGTTGTGTATTCACATATCTACGTTCCGCCTCCAGTGTTTCTGCCTCATTACTTTAATTAACACATTTTTGCGGATCAACTTGGGTTAATGGTATTCCTACCCAACTGCAATTTACCCTTCCCACAATGACACCCTTAACACTGTTATGGTCATTGTGTGAGATTGATGCAGAAAATCCTCATATGATCTTAAAAATCAAGATGTCAAGAGCACGGTTTTATAAGAAATACCTTAAAAACAAAGATTTAAAATGAATACTTAAGCAGTAGTGATTTACACTTAATACTTAAGCAATAGTGATTTGCAAAGAATATTTAATGCTCCACTGCTTTTCATTACATTTTATGCAATATAATATCCTTCATTGTAATCAGGGACAGTGCTAATCGTAACTACTTTGATTTTAATTCCAACGGGAATCTTTCGTAATACTTGTATTAAGTGCGTAGGCTAAGATAGGGCAAGCCGTCTGTGCACGGCAGCAGTAAATAAGGATTTTGATCTTAAAAAACTGCGTTAGTTTTGGAATGTTGCAAGTAATTATTATTCCTTGGAAAAAACAACTTGTACAGCAAAGCAGGCAGAGCAACAACTGTTGTAAGGCAACCAGAAATTGTGTGTACCAACATTCAACCAGAAAAGAAGCTGACGAGGAGTCGGGAAATGGCAAAAGCAGATCTCTCTCTCTCTCTTTGTGAAGAAACGTTAGAATGCATGGATCTGGCATGCGAGTCAGCAGTCTTTTGGATATCTTTCTTGTACCTACTACTATATGAAATGATGAAGATGAACGAGTGATAAGTGAAGTCATCCCGTTATAATATTCAACCTACATAGTTTACCCATGAACAAGGATGATCAGGTGTAGAGGAGCAGGAGTGAGAAGACTATAAAAACAAGAAGAATTTACATGTTTTCAGGTGTTCAAAACCCTTATACTCACTCTTGTAAATAGATATATAAATTCATCTCTATATTGTATATATACCTACTGCTGTAACATTTATCTACGACAACTTCACTGTTGTTCAAGTGCAGTTTCCCACTTTGTTTCATCTTCAGGCCTTCCTACCTCCTGTTTCTGCATATAATATGTAACTTTCCGTGTTCTTCCTAGAAACCAATCCTTTGTTATTACGTATATACGATGAGCTATTCCTTGACATTACCCTTATTATTTTTTTTTTACTCCGAATGAATGAGACAGAACAGAGTAATAATAATGAATGAATCGAGTGAATTGAAGCTTATTTATGTATTAAGGCCGCTTTTAATATTAATTTGCCATACTCTATATGTATACACTACTGACTTATATTGTATATAGCTACAAGCCAAAAATAAATTAACCACGAAATCACCTAATTTACCTGAAAAAAGTTTCGCCTATTTTCCCCATCAGCAATAACTAAAACAAGTAATTGCATGTTGTAGATATACGGGAGGTATACTGTGAAAATTTTCTAGTACTTTTAACTAAATACTGGCTAGTAGCAGGATCTTTCAGAGCACTTTCTGTATTCTTAATACCACTCTAATACTGTAATTATTCTCAAAACCAATTCTTAATACTACAGACAAAACAGTTCAGATTATCTACGAAATAATACAGAAGCCCACAGGTCTATTATGTGTGCGTCAAAACGTTGAAAATGCTCTTATAAACTACGATTAGTCCCTTGACTTGATCGTCCATTCGGAATAATTTAATGCTTTATTGTATATTTCCCTTATGTTTATGTACGTTACTTATGCAGGATTATGTGCTTGAAATTTCCGTTTACTAGCTGTGGGTGAATTGTGTCATGTCCTGTCATCATTTAAGCCTGGAGCTTACGTTGAGTAGATCCAATTAACTCCTGCGGTTCTATGGCTAATTTTGCAAACGTGCATATTATTGATTTAATTTCTTAAAGCCTTGTGCAATAAGTAGAGTCTTTCGCTCTTGTGCATGTTAATGAAAGTTCTAGGCGAGAAGATGACTGCTAATAGGAAATGCCAGCTGGGTGTTCAAAAAAATTCTAGGTAATTATCTAGGCCTAATTAGAATATGAGGTGTAGCACCGCGCGGGACATTAATTGACCAAAAAAACTATAAGTTACTGCATCCTCGTAACCATGACATTGTCTTTCTCTCCAAATAAATAGTTACAATGTACTCATTGTCAGTCTCTCGGAGCAATCTAATAACTTGTGTAATGGACTAAACCACAGATCTTTCATGCACGGCTAAATTTTTTCTCCTCGCAAAAGTTGACATAATTTCCTCTACACTATGTGTATGTTTTTTTGTATCTGTATAAGTACTACCGTCATTTGATAATCTTCTAACCACCTTATGAGTAAAGGATAAACCCAGAGCCCTAGAAATTTCAGTCCGTTATAATTTTCCGTCCTTATATGGAATTTTGCAGTAAATGTTTGCGTGTGAACTAGATAAATCGTATTGATGAAGCTAAAGAATTATTATTATTGCAAGATAGTAAATGTTGTTGGGAAGGAAAAACAGGAGCGGAAGGATTTTGAAAGCCTGAAATTATTGTAGGAATTATTATTTTAAATACAGCCTTATTATAAAGAGTCACTTACCAAGCGGCTTTGTAGCCGCAGCGAAAATCCATTTTCCATGATTTTTGACCTTCCTCGTGGATGCTAGGATGTTTGGCTTTACGGAACAAATCAAATTTACCACTGAAGTGATTGTCTTTGTTAATTAAAAATATTTAAAAAACGTTCAGAGCACCAGCACTATATTTTAAATATCAAATTTTAAGTCTCTGAAGAAAATCGTCGTATAAAAAAGTCGTCACTGTTTAAATATAAAGAAGAAATAAATTTATTTTGAAAGTGAATTGTCTCTATCCAAGAGCGTGTGGATGCCGGATACTTGTGTGTGTTTTATTATGAAGGACGGTCGGGAGAGATAAAATAACCGTAAGTATGAGTAAGAGTAAACTAGTTGGAGACAGAGAGCTTAGTTGTAGCCTATGCACACCCTGCGAATGGCTAGGGTAAACTGTCGATGACCGTGACCGAGAAGTTGTCTCTTTGGCTTCCGCTGGGTCAGTCGTCTCTCGTCGTCGTCCGATAGTTGTTCTTTATTGCCCTTGCTGGCACATTCGAAGAATGCCAGCTGCCAAGTCTTCGTAGCCCATATACGCAATCCCTGAGTGACTGCTCCTTTCAACGTCTTCTCCTTCTTCTGTGGCCGCTGCTGTCTACCTAAGTTCGAGTAACCCCACAATATAATATATAATATGCACCATAAGAACAAGACGAAGAAGAAGACACACATTCACAAACACACTCACTTCCCACAACAGGTAAAATAGGTAGAGAATAAGAGATACACACACGAGAATGGATTTTCATATATATATTATAAATATATTTGAGATCTTCTCCTACCGCTCTCCACTACTTTACTATTCCCTATTCTCCCCATCGGCTCATCCCATATATATACTGCAGTATTATTCCGTGCCTATGACTAGTTATTTTGTTACTATCCTGGTCATGCAAATTAAACACCGATGATTTCTACTTCTAAATATACAATTATACCATGCATATCTGTATATATCGTAATTACATGTGCATTAAAAAACTTACAAAACGTTTATATACTCTGCAGGTAAACCTCTGCTGGTACATATCTCCGAACTTGGTCCCATAAAATCAGAATTTTCTTTACCGTCAAGAAACAGGGAGAGAGAACCCAAACCTTCACAATTAGGCTTGCCATATGACAAAGTAATACTTACATCAATTTGTAAAAAGTAAATAGTTATTCATTAATAACTTCATCTATCTTGAATTTTTCCGTAATTTATTAGAATAGTTTCGCAAAATTTGCGCGCTCATCTAATATTAGTAAAAGAACTTCTTATAACGCTTTTTAAGGAACCTTATAGATACTTCTAAGGACTTCATACGGAACCTTATATATACTTCTAAGAACTTCATACGGAACCTTACATACTTTTAAATACTTCTTAAGGGATCTTCGAAACTTCTAAATACTTCTTAAGGGATCTTAGATACGTCTAGAAACTAGATACTAAGGAACCTTACATACTTCTTCAAGGAACTCGCAAATTCCGTAAGGAACGTGCACACTGAGAAATATATGTTTAGTTTTAACTTACAGATACGCTACATACTATATTACTGTTAAAGAGATGATGACGAGACCATGTCACGTACAATGGAAGCTCCGTGTTCATCAGAGGTTCAGTATTAAACGGCAAAAAGGATGATCAGCAACAACAACTAGAAAAAGCATACACATTCGATGTACATACATGTAAAAGCAGCCACACATATACGTCTCTGCGGATGACTTCTTATTAACATCGCGATGTTTGCAAGCATTAAGGCTTTATTAGTGTAGATATGATACTCCTCTATGCATTCTCTGTATGTGCGGAGTATATAACAACAATCCAATGAAGCTGACCTGCTAAAAGAAACAATTCAATGACCGAATGGCTTTCAATCCCACTCTTCCCCATTATGCACGCCTGTATATGCTTATTAGTGAGCTTGTTTTCATCTCCATACATATTATATAGTAGTGTATGTGCTGTTATACTTATCTTATATGCACTTAATGTTTTATAATACCTATGCGATGATCCGCTGCTAATACCTGATTCTCAACTTTTTTCGCTTCCTCAAACTCTCTACAGAAGATCGTCGTTAATTCCGCATCTTTACATCATGCATGTAGCTTATCTATGTAGCTTGTCCGGGTCTGAAATAATCTGGTGGAGGGATTCATAAACCTGACCAATACATAGGCATACATTGTTATATTTGAAAGTTAAATATATATTGTTTTCACGAAGGTTTTGAGTGTGCAGTTTATTCGATATACTTATACAAGTAAATACCAGTATCATTACATCGATCTGTGTATCTGTGGATGGTAGTACAATTACTACAACAACTCCTGCCACACATTGAGTTTTTCGTAATAGTTTCAGGTAATAATACAAAGCTCTTAAAATTCACGAAGAATATGAAAAAAATCTATACTTATAATAAAAATCTGAAGAGATTTTACGTAATGCGGGGATAACGATAAGGTTATGAGTCTACAGGTAATCTGATTAATATTTCACCAAAAATTATCACATTGATGATTGATAGGAGCCAAGCTGTGAAAACCGGCACTTGTATTAAATGGGGAAATAATTGTATTCCTGAAATGTCAGTCTTGTCTAGTTATTTAGACACCGTTTCTAATTCGCGATCCTCGTATACATCAACTGCTGTTATAGCTGTGGAACTTGATTCCTATGCCGCTGTTCAGATCAGAGATGAACCCTATACGAGGCAGCGACGGCAAGTTATAAGAGCAAAACTGGATTTTTGGACTTTAGCATTTAATTAAATAAGATTTTTGATCGCCAGATACACAAAACATGACAATCGAAAATATTTAGAGTAGTAGTAGCAATCTACTCTACGAAAATCCCTTGTGGGCTGATATCCAAATCTTGATATATAAATTATCGAAAAGAGATTAATAACTCGGTCAAGTCAGTAGTTCATAAGATCCACAGCACATATATTGAGAGAGTGAGTTACCAAAACGCCAATAAAAAATTATTAGCAATCTGTTATCTTTTGGCTGGACATGGCCTCAGTGACAAGTAACAACAGCAATTATGTTGATATAAATTATCTATACCTATACTTGTTTTTGAATACCTGCCGTCAGGCTATATGTATACGTGAATTTTACCTGTATTTATATATTTATCAAATTTATTGATATTATGCATTGTCGTTATTCCCAAATGTTGTTGTTATTAATGTATATCGATTCCAGGTTTAAGAAGAAGCGCTGAGTGATATTAGGGTGGTGGGTTTATAGTGTTGATATGATTATTGTGAATGTGAAACTTACATAGAATTAACATTTTCTTGACCCTCTCCAAAAGCAATTTTCAATTGGTGTGCCCACTAATAACAGGAATTATCACAAAATCTTATTAAATATGTTTACTGTATCGTTACATTAAAAGGTCAATTTAATACTATGGAGATTGAACTGGTTAGTAAAGTCAAGTAGCTGAATTGCTCTGCCGTACAGTCATATCATCATCATATACAAACTCAGCAACAGTGAAAATGTTTGAGGAGGTAGACGACGTACACAGTAGTAGTGTTTGTACAGTAGTGAGAGAAATAAAAGGTGAGGTGGTAGTGAATCAGTGAAGAGTCGTCAATGGTAGCAATAGCAAAGGATAGTACGTATCGGTAGTATCTTCTACAGAAATTGTAAACATTAAAAGAAAAAGATGGATATCTGAATAGTGCAGTAGTAACAGTTGGTGTATAAAAATGATTGGACGTGAGATCAATAAATTCTGCGGAAAAGTACGATGATTTTAATGTCCACCACGTCTCTTCAGCTTATAAGCTTGTAACCCAATGTGTACGTATATGAGGGCTTTACATTTAAGTATACATACGAGGAACATGTTGTAAGTGTGCAATTATAAGCATACGGGGAAAAATGTGTGAATACGAATATGAGGGTTGTTTGTATGTACACAAGCATACGAGAGTTGAATGCATATAAGTACGAGATTTGAATGTATAGGTATAAGTATTCGAAAATTTTTAAGTATCTACATACATAAACAGGACGATCTTATTTGTATATATAAGCAAAGATAATACATGGGTTAAGCTAGGGATGGGATGGTCCGATGGACGAGTCCGAGCATTTACAACATTGTTGCTAGTAGACTTGGCTTGAATTGAATAACCTTTTGCTTTTCTTCAGGGGATGAATATTAATTATTTATTTAGCTTTTACACGATTAAATGATCTCTGAGTATGCGGATATTGTAATAAGACCTGATCTTGTTGTTTCGCTGTTCAGCCACAGCGCGATCATCTTCACATCCTATGATATCCTATTTAAATTCCATATATGTCTGTTACATGAGTTGTGTGTGTTTTGGCGTCTGATCTATTCGAATTAATTTTTTTTATCATTTTGCTAACTACAAATATTTGTTTAATTCAAATTTCTACAGTTTGGTTTACTTTTGTGTATCGACAGCTTCTGTACACTACTATCTACTACTACACAGACATGATGATTTATCATGTTATCTACAGATTATGGAAGTGATTGTTCGTTTCAATGAGAAGTTATAGTTTCATATTCTACTTTACTATCTATACGGCATGTGTTGATTTTTCTGGTATCATTTATTTTCTTCTTGTATATGTCTACAACACCAAAAAGCCATGTCAGAGATCTTCGAGGGGAAATCACCTTATTTGATTAGGCGTAGCATTCCAATTAATTACCCTTATTTGCATACTGATCAGCCTGTAAATGATGTATTTACCGTTTGAGTGCCTTTAACATTTATGATTTTTGAGTGACAGCGGAGCATTTTCCTGTAATTATCAATTTTTAAACGATAGGCATTTACATATTATAACAGTTTGTTTTGATATTGGTCCAGTTTTATCATAAACGTTCGCCGCTCTGTACTCAAGTGTCAAAGAGCTGTCAGCATTCATGTTCTTTCACGATGTTCAACTACACATTGGTGACCACGAAGACGGACTTTCTTATGTACATCTATTTAATGTACATACACGACAGAGCCGTCGATCCGGATATTTTAGCATAAAATATAGTTTAGAGTATCATAAATTCTCAATATTTTTTAAAGTGCCTTTTCCAATAAAAATTTCAACCTTGGAAAAATAATTCATATTTAATAATGAGCTCAAAACTTAATCGGCTTATAATCCTACTGAGACTTGCTGTCTGTCGGCTTATATAGTCATCTCATCAGTTCATCAGTTTTATGTTTACAAAACGCCAATGATACCTGTCTTGTGTCAGTCCGACTATCCGACGTACTCTATCTAGACCATAGACAGTGTCGGAATCTCAAAAATTCTTATTGTATGAGGTACTAACTTGTTTAATTACGGGATATTCTACGTTCATTTCATGTTTATATGTAGCTTTAGTATGTGGTTTTTTGCCTTTTAATGAAAATTCCTGATCTGCTACTTCCATGGACACTATTCTACATATTGCGTGTATTAAGGATCGGAAAGGTGTCGGTTTCATTAGCATAGATGTATGTATTTACACCATTGTGGTTATAAGTATGAAGAGAATGCATTCGTATTGAAGTAACATGATGCATATATTATTTATACTACTGGTCTGGTAAACAATGGTTCCAAATATGCTCCTGCTAAATACTGATGTTGACAGTTGAAATCACGTACTGAAATGCATGTGTTTCCCGTCGATCTTCTTTCAACTTTCACTCAATTTTTCCAAAGGTTCTCTTTTTTGCTCTGATTTGCTTACTTTCATTTCACCTGATTTGTTATGTATCGCCTGCCACTGACTGATGATGGCACTCTGATTATAACCTGATGGTGTTGGTTTCTAAAATAAATTTCCCTTACAATTTCATATCCCGACCCTTTTTTGTGGTCGTGATGAGATGTGTGTGGATTTAATAGACAACAGCTCATGGGCACAAGTTTTGTCCCATCCACACCAATAGCTTTATGGGTTTGATTGAAATAAGTGTAGCTTTACTTAAACGTTAGGCTATGAACATAAATCCTTTTACAAACAACGTTATCTTTGAATGCAATACATTTCGTTTGAAACGCATAAGATAGACTAAAATTCGTAAATGGCATGTCTTTGAGTTCAATTTATCATAATGTGCGGTTTTGAATAAAATTCAATCATTCATAACGGTTTCTTTGTTATTTATGGGTACTCAATATATTACAAATATGAATATACAATATGTTCAAATAAGAAAATACAGTTAAGTAATAAAAATAAAAATGTAAATACTGCACAATAATGTAATAACGAAGATGGATTTCAACCCGAGTTGAGGTATAAGAATAATGCAATGCAGAAATGATAATTGTAGTGATGAAAATTAATTGTAAATTAAAAACGTCATTAGCATAAGGAATAGCGTTATTACTTAAAGATACATATTACGCCAACAAAGGGCTATTTAGTAATTAAGATGCATAATTGTTCAGTTGATTTAATCTGTCCAAAGACTTTATACTTGTAAGCTCATGTAGGATTAGTAGGCCTCCAAATCTATGGGAGGGCGGAAATGTTGTCACAGATAAACAATAATGCGGTTAATAAAATATGCGAAAGTTTTTAAAAGCTCGTGCAAGGATTTACTGTATATGCTAATTTTATGACCACAATCTCATCATCTTCATGCCGAAAGATAGCCCCGCTCGTTTGATGTCAGGACTCGTGCGGCTTCGTTTGTGTAACACCCAGGCATGAAGCTCTGTTGTTTTATATTGATCCTAATTATTATAATATTCTACATATATCTATATTGTTTTTATTTTATTAACTGAGCCGGGCCTGTTTGAGATACTTCGTCATGGGTTGCTTGTATTTACAAACCAGTAACTAACTACCTACAATTCCATATCAGCACTTGTCGTCACTACCTCCAAAGATGCTCCCAAAATTTATCTCTATACGCTTCACCGATCAATGCACAAGACCAAACAAGCCTTAACAAGAGCATGGAACAAGAATACATGACGAGAGCTATAGAGTTTCCAACCGTGTATTTTACAGAGTTTTCCTTGTTTGCGAGAATTAATCCGCGGAATGATTTGTGTGTATTGGAGTACTAAATTATTGCAATAATAAGTTGTGGTTTGTAGGGCAACTTCTCCTTCTAAAAGTGAATAAACATATACTATGTATCTATACAAATGTACGTAGAATAATCAATATGCGAAGTCTGCTGATGCAGCAGGGGCTTATACTATGACATGCTACTTTATTGTCACGGCGTGTTTAAGATTAAGTCAGATATATACCTTCTTCCGATTTGTTTACGACCGTTACAATCTTCAACAAGTTTTGAAAGATCACTACTGTGCTATGAAATAGGTCTCCACTGCATTTTTTTTAAATTAGCTCACCCTCCACATTACTGCTGCTGTGCACATATAATTATTATTGCAAATTACAAGTAAACACATGCAGTATTAAAAATTTATTTGGCATTAATGATCAGCGATTCCACTCAAATGACAGTATTTACAAACATTGAAGGGATCCATTCTTTAGCTATACCAAAGTCTTTTACGAATAAAAAAGAAGCAACAGGTTTGAAAGGTAATCATATGTAAAATGCAGTCTGAGCACACGTTTTGGCACTTAAGTACGCTTTTGTCTATTAGGTTTTGAAATATGCACATTATTAACATCTCAGTACCTCATTAGCATCTGAATCTATGAGCTAGTTATTTAGTAAGCAAATTTCAGGAGACGATTTGTATATATAGAGGTTTTGAAGTTAACTACCATGCAGGGATTATTAGATTTGAAGGATCCGTGTGCCATGACCGTGCGAGGTTATTAAGATTCTTAATTTTATTAACTGAAATTAAAGGCTGGGCAACAAGAGGCAACTTTTTAACAGCGCATTATAAAAACTCTGTGTATAATGTAAGTATTCAAAAGAAAGAGAAGTAAGCTGCTGGGCCGAGACACTATTAACTTGTGTGGTATAGCTGTAGAAGTTCGTATAAGTTTGTAATTTTTACGGTGAACTGCATTCTTTCAAGATTAATGGATTGTAAGGAAGTATATAGTAGCCTAAACGCGTCTGTCCAGATTCGTTAGTTCAGTAAAAAAATCCAAATGAATAAAGCAAGTACGCATACCTACACATATGCATAAAAGATTGACAAGAAATAGATTCCTGTCTGCATGATTTCTCCGTTATCAGAGACAGAGAGAGAACAGAGATGTCGACAGACCATAGCTGAAATGTGAATACACGAAAAATATACGTGTTGATTAAGCATATGCATTACCGCAGCAAGCCCATAATCCACGGCAATACAATAGTAGTTAGCAATGTCATCAGCGGGAATCTAATCACAATAATGTTTTGCATGATTATATGTACATTTCAGAGTTTCATGTACACCAGGATTTTAAGATGTAGGCAGCTAGATAAGAGTATGTTGTATGTCTATAACTATACATCAATTGAATATAACTACAAATATACGTGTAAAATATAGCTATAAACGCGTTTAGATTTCAAATCAAACCTCTTTCGTATGATTAGTCTAAACTAAAGAATATTTCAAATTGGAATCTTCCTTAGTCCGTGCACTTATTAGACACGCCTCTCCCCTATATTTCAACAAATATCTACTGACTGACTGACTGAGACTGTATATCATCACTCACAGGCGAAGTTTCAAATTCACTGAAATTACCAAAACTAATCTCTTTCATCATTAATGCACTGCAGTGGCTAATGGTGTTCCGTTATTTTATAGCCGTAATGTCCTATTCGTATGCAGTGTTACGAATTTTATAAGTACATGTGTGATGTGTCTTACTGTTATGTATAGATATACATGTGCTGCTGGGTGTTTGTTATGTACACGTGTAATATTGCTTTAAGTGTATCTCGTGTTGTACTACAAGTGTATTATTGTCGAATGCATGTATATTTATTGTAATGTACATTGTACATACTTGTGAGTATCGAATAGAAAATGCAAATGTAAAACTATCTTACAGTTGCTAAAATGCAAGAATGATTAAGGCTTCCGAATATTATTTTTAAAGTTTGAAATGCAAAGGTGACTATGTATTTATTTAGAATTGAAAAGATACTAGGTAGAAACTGGAATATTTCTCCTTTCTACTTCATACAGGACTCAACATGTTCCAGCAGCAGTAGGATTTTGCCTGCCGTATAACCGCTAAACTGAATATGTAAACAAAGGCCAAGCTTTTAAACGATATATGCAGTTTTGCATTCGAATATTTGTGAAATGTCTTGTAACTGCAGTCATTTTTTTCGGTTTTAGCAACTGTAAAGATTACATTTGCTTCTTCAACAACGATTTAGTATATAGATATACTAATACAGATATAAATTATTATTTGCAAAGCAAATGCACGGAGCATCAATTATTTACCTACGTCTGATTATAGTTTTTAAACCTTTATTTAATTTTATTTCTTCGCTGTGTGTAAGCATGTAACCTACGTAATGTATGTACGTATTTGCTCTTTCACTACTACAATTTCAATGTAAATGAAGTACTTGTTTTCCACAATCAGTAGTGGCTATGACTATTACACTTGCACACACACCATAACCTATGTACATTTATAAGGAATTTAAGTCAACATTTTAAAGGATCCTTTATTTACTCATCAAGTCATCAACTTATGAACATATCCTTAAATTGTAAAAAATAAATGATAGACATGAAACAAATTATAGCTTATGTTTTCAAACTTGTCAAATGTAATACAAAATCCAAAGTTGCACCTGGCAACCTTCCCCATAAGCAATTTTGAAATTGTTCAGTGTAGACTGAAATTGCAAGTGAGCCTATTATTGTTGAAGTCGATCTTGACTTTGATTACTCGAAGAGCTTAGCTGTCAACAGAAATTACTCATAAGCTGTTTGTGTGTTAATTAAAATCATTTCATGTTATAATATCTGGTTCATTATTAGGGACGACCTTTATGATGTACATAAAGTAATGAGGCATGTGTGTATATGGGTTATGTTCTCTCATTTATTTACCCACCACAGCGCTCAAAATATTGACCCAGTGATTGAATGTCTAAAACGCCTGAGTAAGTTTATCTATAAGTAAAAAGTATGTGTGTGTCGTGTACACGTTTTTAAAATGTAATAAAAATTTAATCAAGTCAAGGAAGAATACACATAAAAGACGTTAAAATCCTGAACGGCACGTATGTGATCAATAAATTAGTACACATCATATCTGCATATTGAATTCATAAAGTTCAACGGGAACAACAACAACAGCAGCAGCAACTTCAAGAAGAATAAACCTTTTCGTTACATATGTGGGGAGTTATAGTAATAGCTCATTTAGAGAAAAAATCCTTTTATTTTGCACTTAGTGTAATCGTTTCTACCGTCGGACTTGCGGATTTACGATGTCGTAAAAATCCATAAGAAACGTGAATACATGTCGATGAGAAATATAAATGGGAGGCACGAAGTAGATATTAAGCCATTTGGATTTATATGTGTTCTGCCCCCTACTTTTGACTTTACATTGTTTCTTCATTGTATTCTATATTATCTATAACATAACCAAATATATAGATACATAAATGCATATGCATAATCATATTTATACATTGCATATCCTCATGTTCTTATTTGTATTCATAAATACCTTCCGTCCAGCCCTGAATCCATACACATGGGTTAATTACTACTCGTACATTATTGTGAGGGTAGGGTGAATTCACAAACGGAAATATTATTGTAGTAAATAAATAATGTGAAATGTGTCCACCGGGAAATCCTATTGACATTCTATGCATAAGTATCACATTTTTTTGTTTTATACTTTTTCCGTCATTAATACTTATGTATTAGTACCTAGATTTTGATTTAGTATTTAGATCTTTAGACATTGATTTCATGTTTATAACAGTAATTTATTTGTTAAATTGGTAACCCATCAGCCCATCAGGTATATTTATGCTCGTTTGAAGATTTTTAGAGTCACTTTTCTACACTGATCTGGCTCAAACACGTCAATAACATGAAGTTGATTTGAAATGAATGGTTGATAATAACACCTGTCCCTATATGCTAATCTTGTAGCAGAGGTGGTAGAACAGTTGAGGAATGGACTGTCGCTACATCATGTAGGAACAACTTATCAATTACATTTTGATTGTTGAACAGTCCTAGTTTTAAGAACAGAAAATAAAAATGTAAAAATTGATGTCAATATACTGATAACAACACTTAAAATAGAGTAATCGAATGTAGGTAGACCCAGTGACTGGGAAAGTATATTGTTAAGATTAAATTGCAGATGCATGTATAGATTCACACATCGGCAATAAAAACTTGAATATTTGTGGCTATAGTGTATAATATATAGCGTTAGTAAAGCAAGGAATTCTCAGAATCTTCAAGATG
Source organism: Lipothrix lubbocki (assembly GCA_034696945.1). Classification (NCBI taxonomy): domain Eukaryota; kingdom Metazoa; phylum Arthropoda; class Collembola; order Symphypleona; family Sminthuridae; genus Lipothrix; species Lipothrix lubbocki. The sequence goes on from JAQGAK010000198.1 coordinate 60,236, forward strand.
CCGCCAATAAGTCCTAATAATAAAAACTTGTCTGAGCTATCAAATCAATATCAGGACTTTGTTAACGTTGATTTATCGGCGCCTCATCATCTGAGAAGTCTTTGAAATCAAATACTTCTCTCTTACTTTAACTAACTAACGTAAGAACACTTTTGATTTATACTTGTCTCTGATGTAGGATTTTATGTCATTTTAGGCTGCCTTTTTAAAATCTCGCCAATAAATTTGTCTGCTGTCCAAGTTCCTGTCCACTTTTGAATATCTGTAGTATGTATGTATCTACATACGTGAAAACTAGAGAATACATATGCTGCTTAGCAATTATCTGTAATGTTGCTCGTTATACTCCATGTTAGCTATTGTTGCAATTATTTCAAGTGAAACTAATTTTTCCAGAGATAAATATGTAAACGAAGAAATGTTGTGTGGAAATTGACAGGCTGTATTGACATTAATATTTCAGGTTTCACCCAACGATCACTGTCTCCTGTCTCTCGCTTGAGAAAATTTTGAATTTAATGAATATGTATCTTTGAGTGTGTGCATCATCAAGTTTTTCGAGCCGTTCAGCAACTCATCACATTCCAGGATTCCCTGTTATACTTTGTACGTGTGTCATTTCAGGTCATTACTTGTCTTCGATGCTTGCTTATACCCGTGTTTGTATTGACGAAGATCAAACAATATAGAAGATCATACAGTATAGCATTTCAAACAATATAAAAGCTCATACAGTACTGAATCAAGATATGAAACTAACAACGAAATAATGGATTATCAGTATTTCTATATACTAATATCTGTAATGATTATTGAATTTACTTTCACGAAAATGAGACCAAAGACTAATAATTTAGGCTAGGAATGTCTTTATAAGGAGAAGTTATGGGTGGCAATTTAAATTGCAACTTTTTGATTTCTTCATTATACTAATCACAACGCTCTCATGTTCCTTTAGTCCTGTAGTTATTGTATAGCTATAGTGTCAAGGCTGGATTGTGAATTTAAATAATGCCCATAGATCTTCGTAACTGTTACTATATACTCTGCATGGGTGGAAAAACTCAGGTGTGTGGAATAAATCTGTGAAGCGAGCCGTGAGGATACATCAGTTATTGCAGGAATTCTGCATATCATTTTATGACTTGTTTAATTAAGTGCAAAGAATCAGATGGGTATCTGTTTTAAGGAAACGTTCCTGAATTTTGGTTTCATTATCATGCTACTTAATTTTTATTTTATTTGGGTTAATCGAACTGATTAACTGTCACAGCCGCAGGATTTCTAAAGCGGCTTTTAAAGCGAAATGCGGAATTTTCATTGAGAAACCAACTTTTTAGGAGTCAGAAAATCAACGTTTGAGATACTGATGAAGTTAGTCAACTAATACTTCAAAATTTCCATCCTATTGTTATATGTACCTATACTTCAAAATCGTATGAAGATGGAAATTAAGTTACAGCTTGTAATTCAAGATTGTAAACTAATATAGCTAGTACACAATCATTCACGATGGAGACCACACTTCAAGACAGGATTATGGGAAATTCAACATGAAATTCAACATGAAATTCAACATATTTATTGCGCACCCTATGAATATTTTTCGGTGGTCTTGACGTTGTGATTGATGAAGATAAATTTTGACTAGATACATAAAAACAATACATTCTTTGATCCTGATCATGTCCATATAACATATATGATATACCACCATAATAAAAGATTTGCATTTTAAATTGTAAACACAATAATTCTTTTACTTAGGTGTCTTGTCTACTTAAAATGATTTCTTTACCAAGCGGGGCTATTAAGTTGTCGAGAATAATATGAATATTAGTCTTTAGTCTTTGTTCCGTGGAAAGTGGATTAATCAGTTCTGATTGTTAAAGGTGCCTGCACATAACTTAACTACACTGATGAAGTATTTCAGTTCAACTTAATGTATGCATGCGTATCAACTTTTTGTAAACTTATTGTCAGAAAGTCAAAACTCAACTTTCAAGTTGAGGATTTACTTGTCATAGTCCACCTAACGGCAAGAAGATAAACTACTTATGAACTGTCTGACGCTTCAGGTCCAAAGAACGTTTCCCCGGGTAAACAGCATTTATTTGAACTTCTCCGGGTATCCGATGGCCAAAACCCGCTTCTCCTTCTGCTTTCCCCACACATATTTCCAGCAACAACGTGCTTTCCTCTGATGGCAGACATATTTCTCTTCGTGCTAAACTGAAATACGCTGTAGACTTTCTCGTAGATATGTACGCGCTTGGTTACTATATGGATCAATTTATTGATCCAAACCGTCCGAACTGTGCATGTGACCGAAATTTCCAGTGACTAACCCCATGAACACATATGAGTAAAGGGGAATTATACGACTTGTTCTCCAGTCTGTTTACAACCTTTGCACACCTCAGTTATCGCTGGGAAAGTTGTACAACGTCTGTGTAAAGTATTATTAACCTAATTTCCTATATTTTTCGAGTCGTATACATATTGATTCATACTAAAAGTTTTCAGTCTTCGTTCATTATCCGTAAATTATGAAAGTTTTCACCAGAAATTTGACAAATTTCATATAGCTTTCAATTTGAACAGCAGAGGAAGACGACGTCGTAGACAATTGCCGCCGGAACTTTGGAGGCTGCTGTCGGAACTTTACAAAAGTAAATAATTATGGATCTCATCCTGATAAGTTCAAGTTTATATTCTTAAAAGTTTTTTTTGCTTCTGTGATCATTCAACTTTGTGACCTCAACCTTTTTAATGGCGTACCCGCTGTCTTGGTTATTGATTAACCAGGAAAAGAAACAAAAGTACTTGAAATTACGTACTTGAACGTTAGTTATACAGTCGAGGAGTACCTAAACAAGATTGGAATTTCACAGTTGTCGCGGATAACCTTGACTGGACCGTGTAACTTTGATTTCCTCCCATTGCAGTAATATAGTTTCAATTGCTTCTTCAAGAGGATTTCACGGTAATTGATCTTTCCGTATTTGTATTATTCAAGTGTTTATAGATTAAGTGTGTGTATGTATTAAGTATGGGTAGATTATAACATTTTTAGTGTGTGTCCTTAATAAGTGATATTATGTATTATTTTAGGTTCATTAATGTAGTGATACAGAATTACCTTTGCATACGAATTTATATTTAGATGTTACAGGATGATGCATATCTGTAGAAACAAATTAAGAAAATAGTGTGATTTTAAGTTTATTTAGAACATTGTGTACAGCAGGATGCGAAGTCAGGTCAGGTTGATCCATGCTAGGCAGTTATAAAGTAGGAAGCCTTCTACTTCATTAAATTGTTCAGTCTTGTACGCCAACGTTTTATCAAGATGGTAGTTAATCCAGGAACCAAAGAATGGAGCGCTATGTGGGTTTAAAAACTTCTATGGTGAAATACTTGCATACCTAGTGATATAAGTGTACATATTGTGTGACTGAATAGGTTTTAATTTATATGTGGAAATTATTATTAATTTCGTATTAAGAATATGAATTGGGGATGGCGTTGACTAGCAGGGAAACTAAAGGAAGATCCTGGACATAACTTTTTAGTTCTGACTAATGTTTTATAATATTTCTACATGACCACACAGTTGCTGATAACGTTTGCCATTAAAAATATCACAGTTGTTCCCCGGAAACTTGAACTTGGAGTGAGCACCGTGACAGTGTCATTGAAGTATCGAGAAGGGGCCAATTATTGTTATTGTTCGGGAGAATCAATGAAATCACGCGTAGACAAAGCAGCTAAAAGAATGGTTTATTGTTTTAATTAGCTCTACATAACTAAAATTACTGGTTATTGCACCTCACGTACTGTGAATGTGAGAAGAATAATTGAAACGGTGTTGGCCCGTGTACAAACAATATGCCCGTTGTTTTGATTGTTGAATGCCTTGATGTCTCTATTTCCATTTACTATTTATTGTTCCTGTCAGTGAACCAATGGAAACGGATTTGGTATCATAATTATTAAAAGTTGTTGCAAATTATATAGCGGTTAGAATATTAGAATGCCTACTTATATTTAAATGATTTTTATGTGTTTACCTTTTATCATTTCCCAATATCCGTAATGCTAGTAAATCAGAAATAGTCACGTTTTCCTATTATCGAAAATCCTATGTGGATTCCGTAAGCATGTATTTTGGGGTTTAGGCCATCCTGCTGTTCCCGCGTATAAATGTGTGTGGTTAAAGCGCAGGTGGCTTTTATGCTGGTTATGAATTCGAAGAATTCTCCGGATCATTCTGGAATGAAGTTGATATAGCTGGAATAATCGGTTTTATAGTGTTGTCATCAGGACTGATTGCACCATGTTCACTGAAGGACATATGGAAGGAAAGAACACGGCTAGTAAAAAGTTGTTGATGGGTAGACAAATTTACTAGATAGATTTACATATTATGGTGTGACGATCTTCAAATCTAGTTTTAAATTAAAGGTTGCGATACTTGACAGTCAATAATTTGCCATAAGATTCGGGTCGGGTTCATATGTACAGAAATATAAAATAATAACATGATCTTTCTACTTACATATATGGTATGAAAACTTACATATTCATGCAGCATAATGTAATTCGATGCTGTTGCTATAGAGGTTGGAAGTAGAAAACCCGTCCAGTCTGCATTGAAACATGGGTTGAAACATGAGAAAACCGCGATAAAATCCGGCTGTCATATGTTCAAATGAATGTAATTACTGTGTACGTATGTAGGGTTATCACTACATATTTAAGTACTTATTCGTATGAACTGACTTGCAAAAGCTTTCGAAAGCCTCATAGTTGAGTAAACATGAAACCATGGAACGAACAAATGTTCATATCATGTTTCTCTTTACACCAGCCCCATCCCTCACTTACGTTATTGTCCTCCTGCATAACGATTGCACTGTCGTTTAATGTCAACTTGGGCAATTAATTTTTCGTTATGCACAAACCCATCACGTATTCCCCCGATACTTGCAGAAAACGAGTTAAAACCCAACGTTGCATTCAATTTCGCAATCACTGCAAAAAATTAATTTTTATTAGCATGCTGTTGTAAGTGACTTCCTATATTGTAAAACGTCGGTTCAGTTATCAGCATGCCTGACTTTTCGCCACCGACCCAAAGAGGGCGAAGTAATTCCGGCTGTTCCATGAAGATTAACTAAATGCGAGGCAAGTGTATAATATACCTATAAATACTATTACTGTAGTATAACAACTAAATGCGAAGAATTAAGTAGGAGGGAGCCGTAAAAAATTGCACGCAAGGCAAAATTGTTCATCGAAGGCAAAAGCTCATGACTTGACTACTTGCCCGAATGAGACACTGACTTATTGCAGTTTTTCTTTTTCTGTGCATATCTGTAAGTATATAGAATAGCTCGACATGAGCACGAGGAAAGGGTGAAGCTGCAAGCTTGGAATCTTTTCGGCATCCGCTTTCCAATTACTCGTCAATGCGGGTCTAAAGGTTGTCGGTGCATGCGGATTCTCAGTGAAAAGAGATGAGCTGGCTTAGATTCATCATAAGTAATTGCAAATATATGTAGTTTATACAAGAGTGGGTTATGTACATTCAGTCTCAATAAACTGAATAGTCAGGTATAATTATATACGAATTTACTGGGTATTCAATTCTATAATTTAGAATGTAATTTTATGTTTCTTGCACACTAGTTCACTTTCTATTATTGGATGCGTTGCTAAAATAGAATAATTTTCAGGGTGGTAGTTAAGGTTTATAAAGCTGCCTAAAATACTTCAGGAACGAAGTCAATCATTACAGAATAACACTAATTGTATACGTAGTCAAAGACGATAGACATGCTGTCTGAATTTCAGTTCTAATATCTTGTATTTTTGTGTACTGATATATTGAGTATAAAGAAGAAAAGTAGTATCAACATTGCACATTGCTTCATAAATATTAAATTTTGGTTACATTTTTTAGCGCCAGATTGCCTTTTCGTTGCTAAACGCAAGCTACTTCAGGAACTTCAATAAATTCCTATTCTTACTATAATAATATAGCGAATAAAAATTAATCGCGTTCCTAGAATTTGTAGCCTTTCTTATGATAAGTTCAATATGTTTGTATACCTAGGTATGTATTTGGACCCCTAGTACCATTTATTGTATAGTCAAACCTTCGATGCCATTAATAAATTACTCCGGTGAGGGATCGTAAAATACCAACATCTGTGTTGAAGGTATAGAAATTGGTACTTTAAGACCTTCACCGATGATATACAATAAAGTTGAATTATGTATGTGGTATTTTAAACTACTACTCAAAGTATTGTGAACAATTTGAAATACTCAGCTTTATTAGTAGGCACTTGCTGTACATTTCACAAAATACGTATATTCTGAACTTACAAAATTACAGATATGTCTTAGTAAGATCTCTTAAAAGCAGAATAAGCCAAATTCCCCGCATCTATAATATTTAAGGTATTCACAGTGCTGGATATGATCATGTAATGCAACAGTTTTTCAAAGCGGATTATGTTTCAATAAGTATTTACATACAAGCTTGAGTCATCATTATGTTCCAATAAGTGAAAAGGATAGAACCAGCATGTTCCAATGAGTAACACCAAGAGTCATGCATATTCAAGAAATTATGCATACGACACGAAATTTTGTTAAAAGATAAAAAAGCGGTATCAAGTGCCAAGTGATGGGATGGTAACCTCGGGTTGGAAGCAAGGCTAGAAACTCTCTACATAGCATATCAACAAAGTTAAGACTGCTACCTGCACTAAATACATACTGTATGCATAAAGTTGTCTGTAGGAAGCTTAAAGCGTGTGCATAGTTTATTTTAATTCACAATGCCTTCCAGTTTAACTCCTTAAGACCGAGAAGACCAGCCAATGACTAAGCATAGTAAAGATAGCATTGCTTGAAGTATAAAAAAATCGCAAACCCCTCATTTCGTACTCGTATTCCGTGACTTTCTTACAAGCAGGAGTCATATTATAAGTACAGTCGGTAATGTCAGACATATTTAAGTAACATAAAGTTTTCACTATATAATTCTACTACAAGCTTAAAAGTTACATACATGATACGCCTGTACGTTTTAACAAACCCATGTGGGTTTTAGCATGTATTCTAATGGGTTTTAGGGGAGAAGAGCTCACTATTTCCACACATACTTAGTACTTAAAACGAAGTATGTACATATCTCGGTTTGAAGCCTTCGTTTATCAAGAATAAAAGCTCATAAGAACAGTTTCGGATACGGAAATTTGACATGTTTTGTATATCTATAGTTAGTTATGTTGTTATTATATATACGATACGATAGGAAATATGCATAGTAGGGAATAGGAATAGTTAGGGAATATAAAGCTCCAGAGATATACATACACGGAACTCTCTCTCTGGGGAAAAGACACGACTGTGCATAAAGGTACGGCCATGCTGAACTCTACCTCTCACAATCAGCATGCCCATGGACTTTTTTACGGTTTCTTCCTTCATATCACTTGCCTCCTCGCACTGTCTTACGTTCATTCATTGAGTATCTGTTGGTGAACCCGCTTCGTTCGCAGTTTCTCAACAAAGCATCATCCCGTTCCTTACTTTTTGTTACACATACTTATCTACACAAAAACCATTTGAATTTTTATTCGTATTTACACAAAACTAATAACGTGCATTACATTATTTACTTACTCTTACTTTGACCTCCTAAAGTTTGTCAATTTGAAGGGTTGTGAGGTGAGCAGTAGACTTACTTGTATTTAAATCAGGTCTGACCTGATTTTTATGATTTTATTTGATAAAGATCAACATCATCTTTTAAAGTATATTGCAGTATTTTCTAGTTATTGAAGTTTTTTCTTCAGACAGTTATTGAAGGATATAGTTGTAGCAATAATAGAAAACAGGATTATTAAAATATATGTGAGATTCTGGGGTAATTAATTAACGTTCTTTATTTCAGAGCACTACTACATTACTTGGGAGAGCCTGTGTGGACGGAGAAGTTGTCAGTGGACCACTTGGGTTTAGTCCTAAATCCAAGACCTGCATTTATAAGTTTCGCTTATATCAAGTGACCTTTTAGTCCGTTCTATGTTTACGAAAGTACTTCCCCTTTTCTGCATTTGGAGGTAAAGAACATTCTTTCACTGACTATATGTATTCCTATTATTGTTTTCCCCTTACCTTCACATTAGTGCTTTTTGTACAGATGCTTATGTGTATGCTGTCCCTGCACGTTGTCAGTTGCATTACACAGCACAGTGAAATTATAGAGTTGTGTCAGTATGTTTCCCTTTGGCCATATTTTTAGAATCCCAGGAGCTATTGTAGTAGACACAAACTCAATTATTTTGTCATGTTGTTTAAGGATGATGCCGTTATTCTTATCTAGATACATGCATTATTAAATATAGTATAAGGAAGGAAGTCTACTATTTCTCGTTCTGAAGGGTGCAAACGAACATTGTAGGAAGCAAAAGCATTTATTTATTTTCTGTGTTAATATGCAAGATTATTTTATCCGAAGGATCCAGCAGCGTAAGAGCAACGAGGGTTTTATGTTGTAGCTTCATTTCACACATAGATAGCGGTGTAGCCGGGAAAAACAACCGTTTAGCAAGATAGATCCCCATTTAAAATCATGTAGGAGTAGCATCTACTGCTGTAAAGTAGTAGTTCCCACTACTGTAAAGTTTCAAGTAACTGTATTACATGTGGATACACGAATGGGTTTCGGTGAAATTCGCATATATGTAGTATTTTGACATTCTACTATATCAAGGAAAATATAATCCGATAAGTTGAAGCTTTCTATCTTAAGATTCTATAAAGTTCAAGATGTTGACGAACAGTTATAAGGTTATGATGATTTCTTTCGATGACAGGATGTGATAGCGTATATGTATGTGTATTGAATTGGTCCTAATATATAAGTATATATATATTGTTTTTCTTCTTAGCTTGTCCTACTAAAACTTTTGGCAAAACTGTTGCTGTATCCCATCATGGGTATGGTATTTATGTCTCATGATGGGTGTTAAAACAAGGGATGTTATTCATTAAAGTACAAATTGTGACACTTGCAGTTACTTGTTGTGGGTTGGATATCATTGCGTTATACGAAATCCCTGATTTTCGGAAGCTTCGGGACAAGTTATTTATTTATTTCTGAAAACTGTTTGTATAACAGTTGTAACTCGATTTAGGCTGTCTAAAGTTGTCTTGCCTAATTTTATTACCATTATTATTGCGTGTATCTTACATATATAAGAGGAAAACTTCTCCCTTAATGCCTTTATTATTCATCACTACATGCCTATATTCATTACATTTAGCCGGTTTTACGAAACTAATGTGTCGTCCACTTTCACTTATCACTCCGAATAGTCTATCCACCTACCTCACCATGTGCTCGTTGACTGTGAGTGACGATGGCAGATAGGCGCTTCTTTTACTGGGCTAAGGCGTAATAGTTTATTTGTGGTTCTTTCTTCTCACATCCAGCACATCATCGCCGGAGTCAAAGTCCCAAAATGTTTGCATGTGCACATATGGAGTGCATGTGCACTAAGAGGATGTTTTAAAATACATATAAATCAGTCTTACTGAAATCACATGTTTTATTTCTTACAAACTACACAACTTTTCTTTCTTTTCCTTTAATGAAATAATTGACAAATGTTTTTCCAATTAAATTGATATTATTTTCCCCGTATTTCTATAGTTCTATATTTCTGCGCTGGTGTGCTTACAGTTTTCTTTAGCGTATCAATATAAAGCTACCAACTCGTCTAACCGAGATTTCTGCCTGTGGTCTATTTCCTTGCCCTACTTGGCGCATTATATTCGGAGTATATGAGCGCATAAGTATTTAAGTGCACAATCGAGCAATCTGTCCTCAAGACTCCTTTTTTCATTCTTATATGTAAATTAAGTACACGTTTGTTTTAAGCAGAGTGTGTGTGAGGCGATGGATAGTGTGATTCTGATGTAGAACATCACAATTTAGAATTATTTGTATAGAGGACTTTGGGAATTCCCACTTTTCAGATATTTTTACTTTCTAGAGGCAGTATAGGTATAAACCTATTTATGAATGGTAATTTGTCAATATCCAGGGGGATCTACTAACCTTTTGTTTATCTGAAGATCAACTTTGGCTTATTTACCAATTTTGAATATACTACATACTTGTTTAAGCCATGTACCATACATACTCACGAATGAGTTAAACAAATAACCTTCTTTCTAATTAAACCTTAGCATGTGTACAGCCTATTTCATTGAGTATATTGCAAGAATTCATTAAGTAAAGTTATAAAACTAGTAACAATAGTGTCAACTTTTTTAATGACTTCATTATTCGACAATTTTATTGCGATTATCAGACGGGACCTTTAGCCTTCCTTGCTAGCATAACTTGATTCATTATTAAAACATTATTAGCATACCTAAACTACATTTTTACTGTCTTACTTTTAATGCTGATGGGGCATGAAGTCGGATAAAATGTTACATTTTTGTTAAGCCTGTCATTTTTGGTGATCGTATATATAAACAATATGTTTTATGTAACACATTCAATGTACATTGCAATTGAAGATATGTATACATAGATGTATATCTACATTTAGGTATGTTGTAACTTAACAATACACTTTTTATAGAACCGGCTACACCAACTCATGAACTCATGAAGTAGTAGTTGTTGAAACAACACAAGAATAGATATTGAGCTTAGAAATTCTTCACCGGGCACATTACTGCATATTTTGAATTATTGAAATTACATATACTGATGATGATGACATACAGTGTTTCTCTCGGTTGTATAAATACTCCAAAGTTCATCAATGAGTGACACTTTGCACATTTCTGTCTGGCGTCGCTGTCATCGGAAAATCTATCATTGTAACTCGTTGTAATTTTTATGAAACTTACAATTAGGAATGCACATCATACAATTTAAAAGCTTTGAGAAAGCTTATTTAATGTGTGTATGTAGGTTTCACATTTTTAAGCCCTGACTACCGTCATTTCAATTTTATTCACACTAATTTTTATATGTGTGTATAATTACATTAGATCATGATGACTATAAGCGCCCTGGTTAAATCATATGGAGATCGGCATGCATCTATTAGTACATACTTCCATTGTAGTCGGAGACATAGTTTTGCACAACTCGTTGTTCGTACTAGTATCTGTGCTGTCATTGTACTTGATTTAAATAAATAAGTATACATCTTTAGTCTGCATTAGCATTTAATCATTCATTTGATCTTAAATATCTGTATATGCACTTATTCATTCTCAGAACTCACAGGTTGGGCAAGTCTCTGAAAATCTTACTTTTCTTTCTTGAAAGAAGATTCCTGCCGACGCCAGCGTTGCGTCGAGCAGGTTTTTTACAATTTTGTTATGTATACCTATGATAACTACTACCTACAGTCATAGGTCAGTAGTCTGTAAATACATGAGCACTATTTATGTAAACACCCGCGAAGTCAATGAATTTCTTCGGAATGCATTTCACTACGTGTGTCTGCAAACATGAATTTTAAGTTTTACGATATATGTATTTAACTTTTAACTAAGCCTTCACTTATTGTGCATAAAAATGATCTCGAATATGATCATCGGTTAATGCATATTAACTTTTTAACGTATTAATTTTTTACATGTTAAAAGGAGTGCCGATTTTGCCGGTGCTCCTGGTCACTGGTCACTGGCTTAAATCCTTGAAAATCCATATGTATATGCACATTATATCACATGCAAATTTTAATATATTCTATATTCGTATTGTGGTTTTTTAAAATGGCAAATCTTTGCCCCTTTTCTTGCTGACTCTTTGCACATTAACATATGAATTTGCACATAACCGGCTGACAATTGCAAATGACTCAGGCTGAAGATTCTCAGATTGCAAATTGGTCTTCTATTTTAAGACGTGATTAGGATTTACAACTTATATTTATTACTGCATGCGTCAAATTCCTTCAACACCGGGGGGAAGATTCTTAAAGGTTTGATCATCATAAGAGCTTGATCATACGGCATTGTTATATTCATTTGGTAATTTCATACTTTTAAATATGTAATAAGAACATTAAACTTGTTGTGGGGTAAGACCATTTAGATTGTTGTGCCCCACTATAAATATGCAATTTGCTGCAGTTTGCAAAGTGCTAAAGTCGGGATTGCCAAGGTTGGATATTATTTAAGTTAGCTGCCATGCTTCCCCTGTCGTACACGAGGCAATAAGAAGGTTAGTAAAGAGCAGAAATGACAGGACGTATGAGTTTGTTACTGCAACCTGGCACTTTGTAAAATGATGAGCGGGAGCAAAAGAAGATACTTCTTGTTTCTTGGTATTATTTATAGCATCCCTTATAGGTTTAGGTTATATCCTCATAATTTTATGGCACGATTATTGTCTCTCTGCTGAGGATGGTTCGTTGCTTAAAAGCTGAATACAATCATTCTGTTATTCCCTCGTGTTGGTTGGCTTCTGTAGGCAATTGAAACATGACTGGAGCAACGTGAGACGAATCCGTTTTTCTATTTTAGCAACGCCTAAGACTAAAGTACATACTGTACAACGTGGTAGTAAAATGTTGGAGTGTGCACATTTCGTTATTATTTTGTCGCGGTACAGTAGAAATACACGTGGGTTTTATTGCAGTATAAAAACTACTAAAATGCATAGGTATGTAATATCTACAACTTCATTTCTATACTATACATAGATTCTGGATCTATTTATTTGAGCCTGCTCAGAACTCAGAAGTTCATCGTAAATATATTTTATTTCTCCGCATTCACTCGATCTTGCCCCGTCCTGTGCTGTCAAAGAATATTTTGACATTTTCAAACTTATGCACCGATAATGTTGACTTCAAGGTAATTTAATGCATGCAAGGAACATTTATGTTTACTCATGTGTAGAAAGCTACGTTGTATTAGAAAAAGCGAAGTGTATGTATGTTGTTAACATTGGAACTTGGCTGAATTACATTTTTTGAATAAAAGTCAAAACGATTATAGGTGTATAGGTATAGATACTTACCATTAATCTTTTATGGATTGGGCATATTATATTATTTTAATGGACAAAAGTTATCATACCTTTTTAAAGTAGTGTACTTATACCTGTCCAACGAGACAACGATTGTATTTAGGAATAATTGGAAGCCAAATGGTTGAAGCTATTAGGGTTAAGTGGAAGACAATTGACAATGCTATTAGATCAAGAGCAGAAATTGGGCAGAATTTCTCTGAAGTAGTTCCATTTGTTGGATAACTAGGTTATATGCATATTTAATATAGATACCTATATTTACAAGCCACAATAGTATTGTCAAGATTTCATATATCTGTAGCGTTATACTTTTATTATTTGCCTACACGGCTATTAGTTTAAAGGAGTTTTAGTGGTATAACTAAAACGCTTTGTTAAATGTGAATATTGTGTACTTGTGTGGGATGGAACACGCTGCGAGGAGTTCATTGTGCAGCCACGACAAAGGCTTTTCATTTTGAATAATTAATGATGCTCTAACGTTTCACTATTTAAAGTTTATATATATTCATCGACTTTAAAATACCAAGGTTATATTCAATGAGTTTCTGGAACTTGAGTTCATATTTAAGTTATACACAGTAGTAACTATGATTGTTGTGTTGGTCATAAGGTTATTTTATAGTAATTCATAATTTTTATTTTTTAGATTTAAATAACTAATTTCGCTCACATAATAGCGTCATCACAGTTTTAAACTCTACATGACATCTTGGAAGGACTTTGCTTGATGGTGTTTTAGCTTAATTAGTCCGTGCGAAGAGTACATGCTTTAGAGAATTTTTGCCAACTTGTTGCACTTTTAGATATTTAAGCGACCTATTAGGATTCATTTGTTATGTACCAGCTATACTGTATACATACATACTACCCACAATATAGAAACATTTGAGAGCATTTGCATACATTGTATCGTAATTTAGGTATGTGGTCCTAATAATACATATACATCGGAGATGACAAGATGCTAGACACGTTTTCAGGGTCATTTTTGTCTAATTTTAGACTTTGAGATTCAGTTAATTCCTCCGTTTGACTCCGCTTCCATGTAAATTTCTTGTATGTATTTATCAGTTGTGACTGTATGGTAGTGTGACTTAAATAATTAAGTCTGGCTGGTCTTGCATCTAAACGCTGAAGCTGCTTCGGTGCACACGCTACGCTAGATTTATTACCTACGTAGGCACATTAAGGTGCAGGAGATAGGTGAAACTTTGTGGGACTCGTGCCACCTTCGGGGATCACATATTCCGAATTTGCGGCGGCTTGTGTGTTTCATCGACAGTGAAGGATACTTTGGCTTAGGTTGATGCATGTACGTCATGGATATAGAAGATATGAAGATAGCTACTTATAAAATGTGTAGCATCGTTGAATCTTACACATGCAATTCTTGTAAATTGTTTTGAGGGCTAATTTTGCAATTAACAATTTCACTCCGGATTTTCCTCCAGAAGGAGAAACGGTATTCCTCTAGAAAGTCCACCAAACCGAGCGTGTAGTATAGCTTTGATGAATTGTTTATGTAATTATTTGGAGTGTTCAACCCAGCAGATGCGGTTAAAGTGAATTTATAATGACTGTAAATGAACCAAAATCATCAAACATTCAAGGGCTTGCCAACATCCGTGTATAATGGAGAGACGTATACCTTACCTATAAAAACATATAACACAAAATATGTTGTTTGTTTGTTTCACACATGTTTTTTTGTAATGCAAATAAGTATTTTTCTATAAACATCTTCTAATTTTTGTCCCTATTTTGTTTTCAATTTGCAGATGGAAGTGAGACTGGAACTGCTTGGATTGTCTCCGGACAATGTTGAACTGCACTTGAATTGCCAGGAAAGCAATACCCCATTCCTTCGTTGTTCATCCGCCACCAACCTCGATTGTGACCAACTTGCTAATTACTACTTGGACACCAGTAAAATTATTAGCAGTCCTTACACGTATCTTCCAGTACTTACGTGTCAACCCAGAAACTTGTACCTCCTAGTCAACAGTCAGCAGTTATAGCAATTTTATTCGGGCCTCCGCAACATTTAGAGAATTTAAGCCACAAAAGTATATAGAACCTCTCCTAAAAGTATTTACTGCAACACCCATTTTATTATTTTCCAATTTATTCCCTCCTTTTGTGTACTTCCAATATATCAAAACTACTTATTTTGATTCTCCTGAAATCGTCATTATTTCCTTTTTGTCATACTATACATCGCATTATTATCCTATATACTACATATTAGCCCAGAAATCTCAGCGCTCCTTCAACAGTTTGGTTTTTCATCATCGTTAACAGCATCGTCAGAGGTAAGTCTCACGGGGTTCTGTTTTTGATCCCCGTTGTTTTCTATTACACTCAGCAGCAACTTCAATTGCCATTGTTTTCTTTCAAGCTGGATTGAATACGTTTTGTATTACATGGTTCACGTGTACGTACATTTACAATTGATATTTCCCAAGGTAGACCAAACAAACTTTCCCATTTTGAATTTTCTCCTCCTGTCGCCAATTTAATATATGTATTCACAAGTATGTACAATTCCAATGAATTTCCCCCTCTATAATGCCAAGGCAATGCTTTTGGGACTGCGGCAGACCCAAGATCTTTTCTGAGTATTCGTACTTAGGTATATGTGTGAGAGACGGAACGTAAAGCGTATTTATTATACAACTGACATCTAACGATGTTTGACACAGGACACTGTAATATTAACAAGATTGCCTTACACCCCCTGCAGCAGGTCCTTATTGAAATTTGTTTTGCGCACAGAAATGCTGTATTAATAAATCAGTAGTACAACTATAAATATTTTCCAGCATTGCCATTGATATAAAGGAATCCATGCTTATAGTTACTTAATATGCAGCTACCCGTTTGGGTTTTGCGTATCAAGCCCCTTTGATCTGATGATATCAATGTGCCCCGCTGCCTATTCAGATTACACATGTGTACTACTGATATGTGTGCATTATTTCCAGCTTGGAAGTTGACTCTGGTCTGGTAATTGAATTGGTTAATTGTGCAATCAGTAGATATATACCTACATTAAGTTGAGAGTGGCTCAAGTGTGTCAAATTGGAAAACCTTGTGGATTTCTAACGATCGTGATCATGATTCGGCAACCGATTTTTAAGGTCATGGCCATTAATCCTGGGTAATGGTGTCCGCATTACTCCCCTAGTCCCGCCGACAAACACTGAACTGAAGTTATGGTATGCGTATCAACGTATGTATAGGTATTTATCCGTTTGTAATTATGTATATAGACAACAGTTGTGGTATACAAAACACCAAGCAACGGAATTACTATTGAATCAACTGCTATCAACAACTTGTCACATCCGCGATGTGAAATGTACTTATATTTCCCTTATGTCTGTGGCTCTGTCGCTTTTTTGTCTTCTCTGTGTATTAAACATGGTCTATCTGAAGTGAAACAGTCAACAGATTCATTTTAACAGACCAGACACTGTTCTACACGTCCACAAAGAGCTTAATTATCAACAACAAATGTCCGATTGTGGACCACGCATTTACCTTCGGCTCCTTTAATGTAATTGACCAGTGGTTTTCTTTCCTATACAATTCAACTTTATTGGAATTAATTGGTCGGGCGTATATAGATAGGTATTAGCTCCCTAATCGAAGTACAAAAACGAAAATCTTATATACTCTACCCAGGTAAAATCTGCGGCATGAATCAACATAAGTTGGCCTGAGAGCTTGGAAAGTATTCGTTATATATGGTTGGTATCTAATCGAACATGCCGGTTCTAATGGTTGTTTGAAGTGTACCTGTCCGATGAATGGGTACAAAGCTGTTGAAGAGATATCTAATAGGAAAATGGGATGTTCAGGAGTTGACAGCATGAGATGAACGTGGGCTTGGCCGGTGCCCGGCGATCTCATTCGCTCTGAACGTTTTGCGTCAGAAGGACCATGGATGCTGATAACATATACACTCGTGTTATGTTGGA
Source organism: Lipothrix lubbocki (assembly GCA_034696945.1). Lineage (NCBI taxonomy): Eukaryota > Metazoa > Arthropoda > Collembola > Symphypleona > Sminthuridae > Lipothrix > Lipothrix lubbocki. The sequence continues at coordinate 77,321 of JAQGAK010000198.1, forward strand.
TTTCAGTTTTTAAGTATGCACTTGCTCTCCCCTAAGGCTCTGCTCATACATCCGGTTATTGCGATATCATGGGTTTTATAGTTCAATACGTATGGATTTCTGTATATAATTATATAAAGATAGGCCACGGTAAATCAAAGTTAGAGTATCGTATTACCTGGAAGTGGATCTAGATAGCCGTAATGCACAGAACGACAAAGAAAATGATATAAAATATTTATTCTCCTTTACTCGGTAAACAGCTATGAGCAGAACATGTTATGTTCTATATAGTTAACCAAGGGTGTATCTACATCTATCTTCACCGGAGGTATAAATTGATTTCACTGACGACATATTTCGTAGTTGTGATCAAATATGTCATGGTTTTGCGTAGTAATGGCAATTCTGCAATAATCAATTCGAATTTATAGGACTAACGATAAGAAGACTGTATAGGATAACAGATCACAGAAAACTAATAGTAGATGCATATGATTGCATAGAAACGTAATTTTACCTTTTGATATTAAAGGATGTAGGGAGTTAGTTATACATACGTACGTCGGTTACAGTTGGAGCTACTATTTACATGTTAATAGATCGGCTGAACCGTGGTAATAACTCATAAAATTCGAGGACAATTACATGAGCGGTGTCATTTGTAAGGAAAAGCGGACACATAAATACCATTTATAGATTTTGAACTTGCTTGCATGTGCATATAAATTCGCCAGGCGACTGTCCTGTTCACTGCAATACTAAATATGAACAGTAGTAATTACAGTTATCAACAGAATAAGTAGTTTAGAGCACCAGGATACTCCTGTGGTTGAGAAACTATACATAAATATTTTGCACATATCTACACATATGGAAGTTGCACAAAAAAATGTTTATCGGTGTCGACGAGGAGATTTTCTATGAATTTCAATCTACATGTACTAATTATAGTCCCTGAGAATGCATTCCTACTAATTGCGAAAAATTAATGATTGCTACAATTTATAACCCTCCAATTATTGCACTGTCGTTTATGTATTTAGAAGTGGTCACACTGCAAGTTAGAGTACATGCTGCTTTATTGTATGTGGTATACAAGTATATACATAAGTACAGTGCTTTAAGTCTAATATGCATTCAAAACTCGTTGTGGATTTCGCAGATCTAATATGTCTTGGTCTTACGTCGCATCTGCATTTGCTAGTACTTCTATGCATAGCTAGATACTTATTTCCGCACTGCAACTTGCCAATAAAATTTGAATACTTAAATTCATGTGAATTTTCCACCGTGTTAACTTATGTGGAGAAGATTTGGTAATAATAGATAAGACATTCTCATTAATGGAGAGTAATTCATGGTAATTTTATCACTGCAACCTAACCACTTTTATGGAGCATGAATCATACTGAGTCATATATGTGATACATAGATTGGATAAGTATCTGTAAAGGTGATGAGAGAAAGACTCTCAGAGGCTGGAGGAAAAGGAAACCGATGTGTACAGAATGTCATCAGCAGCGAAGAGACAATTGAAACTAGAGACGGCTTTCCAGTAACACGAAGATAAGTATGTATATTAATGTAGGTGTCGTGTCTTAGGATTTTAAAACTGTCATCATAATGTTTTAATGACTGGAATGACCTAAATTGGCTCTAAATTCCTTTTTTTAGAAACGTAATTCCTTAAGACATTGACGTAGTAGGTAATATGTACAGATATACATATATTCTATATGGGCTATTTATTGGAGGAACGCTGGTACACACGTAGGCTTTATTGTTTAGTGCTGTTAGAGCTTAACAGTAATCACAGACAATCCTGTATTGTCTTTCGGTTTTAGGTACATTAGCAGCTGCCTCTCATATGATAGTTAATGGCTTGTCCTCATTTGTTGAACTCTCGGCACGAGTATGATAGCACCATACTTGTAGCAAGTTTCACTGTACTTTTGTATCAGGAGGTATTAGTAGCTCTTTTTAACCTATTAGTTGCTTTGTCAGGAGGGTTTTATCTTTCGCTGTAAATGAAATTCTTCTTCATCGGAATTACGTCAAATGTCCAACGGTGGAAATATTGCGTCCAGGTGCAAGTGGAAAAAATAATTGTTTACCTGAGTGGCTCTATATATAAGACTATAATCCACCTATATAGAATGTAACGAACAATATAAGACCATTATTTAAGTATTGCCAAGTAATAAAATATTGAGAATGTATACAGACATTTGGTAGGCCGGACCAATGAAATTCTTTCCTACAATCAATCAAAATCCACTTAAAGTTGCCTGTTAACAAACCTTAGACCGGGCCAGATTTATTAGAAATCCACTTCGTCACATATGTTATCAAACCATGGGATTAATAGAGTCACTTGAACATTCCTTAACCAACCATGAGTAGAGGGCTTATAATTGCAGACTTATGTATTCACACAAGAATTCATGTATCTGTAAACCTTCATTTAATAAGTATGAAGCAGGGAAAGGGAGGTTGGTGCGATAACTTTGAAATTAAAAAAAGTACAAAGTTTACATGTTCAGGTGGATGTGTCAATCTCCGAATTATTTAAATTATAAGTACATAGTTACTGATAGTCGATAATATAGATTATATGCACTTATAGACACATGCCGTGTATTGTGAAAGAATTTCCTGTACACCATGCGGTCATCATGCGGGACATCCTCGCCTCTCACGCAGACATGAATGAAGAGATAAGCGGCAGAAGCCCTGCTCAATAATTATTCGCACGCTCTATAATTATATAACTTACATGTAAAGAACTAATCTGTATGGCACTTATAATACGAATGAATTAAACCTGCAAATAGTGTGGAAGTTGAGGTTATTAGATTATTATGTAAATATTATTATTCACTACATAAATACCTCTCTCTCTCTTGGTTGACGAAGCTGTACACACACCGCACACACACTGCGAGCATGTAAAAAAAGAGTAAACACTTCAATATGAATTTACACCTTTTGTTATTATTCGTTCTCATGAAAAAAATGAGCTGAATGCAATTTTTATAAACTTTTACAAGTGGTTGTTTTAACCTGGGGATTTTTATATTGAACCTGTAATATAATCCCCACCTTGTCAGATAAAAACACATTGTTGATTTTACAACAATTCTTGAAGAAGAAGCTGGAGTAGATTTTGCTAACGTTATGACGTGCATACATATGCATTAACGTCAATGATTGTCATTAATTGCTTGAACAATCTTTTATTATATTTGAACCTCGTATCGATAAGTGTCTATAACAATGTATGTACATATAGGCAAGAATTGCTAATCCAGTTTAATTCAGATTAGAGGCAGATGTACAGTATAGCTTCCATTAAATTCGTATTCTCTAAAAGCACTTATTAGACCTTGAAAACTATGTGTTCGTAATTATGACCCCTCGTGGAAAAGTTGGTGGTTCATAATATCCATTGGACGGTTCCAGACGTGAATACATATTAAAGTATGTAAATATGACTCACGTAAACAAAACTTGATATTTTTGACAATGACAACGAGTTGTTGACATCTTAACAAATAGTTTTTCCAGCAGCTGGCTCATTTAATATAAAACACGTAGTATAGTGCCTTGCAAATAACTTACTTTAACAGGAAAATGTGAGCATCTCATTTTGCAACCTTTTTGTCTGTAATGGACAAAAGAATACAAATTTGGAGCTCAATCTTTCAGAAACAATACGAAAATGTGAAATTTATAGCCCTAACAAGTTGATTGTCTATAAATCTTCAAGTGCTTGTATGTACACATACTTATATCGCGCGTTCCACTGACGAACGTTGTCAGAATATGCAAATCCTCGAAAGCTTCATTAATATTCTTTGAACTTTGTTAGCCATATTGACACAGCTTCTGTATTACTCCAAAGTAACTAATAGTATTATAATTAAGCTGTTTGAGTAAAAACAAGGAGAGTTAAAAATATCTGTAGTCACTTAACCATAAAGGTCATCGTCATGGCAAAAGATGCTAGAGCTTTTCAGATTTTAGTGTAATCCTTGAAATAATTTAGAAAATAACTTTGGTTGGCCGAGGGTTATACTAGTTTCATCTTCAACTTTGTTTATTCACTGCATTTCGAAATCAATATCCGTAAACAAAGCTGAAAGCGACGAAATACATACGTAAGCAAGGAAGTACTCCTAAGGCGGACGCTGAAGGAGGAATTGCTTTACACTAGATATACAATACAAATAGTCTGTTATCGTCATCGTCAGGAATTTTTAGTCAGACTATGTATATGTATATGATCTATGTAATCTAGGGTCATAGCTTTCAAATCGTATTATTCATAGCAGGTCCTGCCACGTTTTATTATGTTAATATCAGTACTTTTGCCTGAATGGAAGTATATATTCAGGCTCTTCATATGGGTTTTCTTTAATATGTACGTAGAAATTACTAACGATAAGGATCGTTAAAGTTCGGAGGGTTCTTAACTTTAGCAACGGAGCTGTTTTTCATTGGCACGGCGCAGCCACTGTCGGTAGCCAAGAAGTTCCATGTGTACGGTCGTCGTGCCTACTATTGTATGGGAAACCCAGGAAAAGAATAAAAAAGTGCAAATGTTGTGTGAAAGTGTCGGTTGCGGATACATTTAAACGTGTTCTGCACTACTGAGCAATGCTGTTGCTGCTATAAAACCTTTCTTCTTGCGGATTTAATCTCTAAAAACAAAGGCAAGCTAATGCGTACATGTAATGTCTTTTCTTCCACAGTCGGTAGAGATCGTGTCAGTTTGACTGACTCTTGCCAGACGGTGTGTAGACGTAACAATCTTCGATGTACATAGGTATATCATAATATGTACTTTATAAATACAGCACATCTTAAACCTATTGGTTGCAAGTTTCATATATTTTACGATGCAGTAACCAGTCAAGGAGTATCGAATGATTTTGTGCAATCAGGATTATGTGCGATCTTTCTAGGTGATCGTGAGACATGAGAGAATCCACTTGCAGAAATGCATTTATGTAGTTGCTCATATGTTATAGCGAAAATAATGAAACGCGGTTCTGTACATGAATATAAATATCTAGTTATGTGCAGAATGCACATAATAAAATATATGCTTGCATGCCATAAATCTTATTACACATCGGGCAAGATAGAATTAATTTAGATATATTGAGGAAAAAAGTTGAGAATCTCGAATGCTACTGAATTACTGGAAAAATAATAAAAGTCTTCTGACTTCTATCAAAATTATCTCCATATACGTTAAATATATGTAAGTAGGTATATCAAGTTATATAACTTATAAATCTTCTACTAAATCACTCTTTTGTTGCCATTCTATACCTACACGCAATTTGTTCACTGCAGAATCTTGTAGCACTAGTAGCAAAGTATGTACTTATACCATGTGTGTGTACATGAGAATAAATTTAGGAAACATTAGTTGCTATTATTAAATAAACTTATATCACTATACACGCAGGGATAGTCTGACATACTATATGTCTTGTCCTGATTAAAACAACACGGATCCCTGACTTTACATGACCTTCCTGATGACGAACATAATTAATTGCATGTTATACGATTCTTATTCCACATCGTCAGACTGCAAAATATTACGTAAATTTGTGTACATATTTTTCGTCTTAAAAATGAAATCCGTCCTGAACGTATACATACCGATGCACCATATGTATGAACACATTAAATATAGCAAAATAATTGGATACATTCTGAATTTGTTGGTAAAGTATGAAGTTTTGGAAGTATTGTGTAAGTTGCACATATGTATTTAATACATTAGACTTGTTCTGTATTAGGTGAATACTTATAGATGCTGAAGACATCCTTGTATAACATAATAGTAAAATTAAGCCATCATCATACAACCTGACCTTCAACTTTGTAAAAGAAAGCGGCTGTTTACGTACATACATTAAAGAATTTTGTCGTAGTTTTGATGTGTCTTAATATAGATATGAAAGTATACATACCACTATCTATATTTACAAAGGTTTTTACATTTTGTTGTAACATGCTCCCAAGTTTTAACGAAGTATCTCTATAATGTCTTTCGATATTTGCTCTATAACTCACTCTTCCTTGGACAAGTTTGTTTTTATTTTTTCGTCCAGGCTACATAACTTGTCGTAACTTGTCGTACACTTGTTCTAAAAGTTAAAATCCTGTTTCACTTTTGGTTTTCGGCATATTGCTGTAATGCCGTATGTATTTGTACTTCTGTATAAGTGCCTTGAATCATCTGTGCCTGCTGTTGATCGAAGTATGTGTCACTGTTTTATATGTACTTACACATATGGATATTTGTATGATCAAGCTTTTACGTCAATAATGAGGAAATATGGGTGAAAAATATTCATCTGTTTATACAAGTTTATTAATTTCTACAATTCTGCGAAGCTCTTTTTGGGGCAATAGGAGTATAAAAACGTAGTAATATAGTATTTTTTCAAGGTGAAAGTTGCAACATTATTAGTTTACTGCGATCCAACTCAATGAATGTCATACCGCAATGATCTACGTAAATTATAAAATCTGTAATTTTTTACGTGCAGTTAGTTCCTTCTCATCTACATCAACTGAAAGATATGAATATTAAAATAATTGGATTAGATGAATGAGTTCAAGCCGAAATACGCCTTTACAGATTGATTTAGCTAGTAATGGTTGTTGTATCACATGCGAAATAGGAAATTCATGGAAAAATATCAAGGCCTTAACTTTATATTACCGTAGTTCGTGAGAAGAAACATTTTAGCATTCTGTTCCTGGAACTTGTTATTCGTTGCAGTGAAATAAAGTTTTGCACTGACTTCTCGGGAACTCCTAAGTACTTAAAAGAGATATAGCTTAAAAATGAAAGCACGTGGCCATGCTTCCCAAGAAGATTGAAAGTGAAGAATTAATAATTAATTTCATTAGTAAATTTATATGTGTATTCCCATATATACATAGTGATGATCTTATCAGTTCGTGTCAAACTACGTCTTGCGTTTATAACATAGTTGCAGTATGCGTTTTTTCTATAAAGATCATGAACTCATCTGCTGGTGTTACTTTTTCATACGTAGAAGTCATAAGTTATCATCAGATTTTGATGGGGCTTGAAGGAAACCTTTGTGAGTTCAACATACATGTAACATATGTAAATTCACACTCTCCAGGATACGGTTGATAAAATTGACCAGGACCTGTTCACATTAATCATGTCAATCATTACTATTATTACAACTGAATTAGGATTAACTGACGTTTGTTAAGATTTTCCGCGTAAATAGGGGAGTACCAGCAATTGCTTTATTTGTGCACCCATTTGAGTTCCTGCCTTGTCATTTGTGTACATAAATTATAAATATTGACAAAACAAATAATCCTCGTTTTGAAGTAAAAACATGAATGTACAAAGCACACGCTTCGGTATCAGGCCGTTTATGTTGACAGTAGAATTCAAGGAAATGGTTTTAACTTTCGATGCTCATTGAATAGAAACGGTACTGGAGGTGGCGTTTATAGGGAAAACGCTTAAGCACTTGGCGTGATTCATCGTCATCGTCTTTTATCCGAATCAGTCGAGGATAAAAACGACAGAAAAGAGATCATGTAAATACGTCAGTCATATAGGTTTTGTGTATTAGTAATTAAATAAATGAATGAAACTGATACAAGTTAAGTCATAATTGTCATTCAAAATAATCGAGCAAGTTTCTGAAGAAATCCAGTTTCACTCTTTATAATCACTGGTTTTAATAGCGTTCACTCCTTTATAGCGTGTAAGACATTTATTTTAACAGCTCTACGTGTACCCATAGTTATTATTACTATGTGTAACATTGCTGTATGTACCAATTACTAAATGGCAATTATGTATACTTTAGAACGTTTTAGTTGAATTTCCACGTTCTCTTCATACCGATGAGTTCTGTGGAATACCATGCTGGTTTGAATTGAACTACATAATGAACGTTTTTTCATGTTTCATGTTGACTCAGTTGCATATTACGTAGGCAAAAATACAAAATCCTGCATATTTGGTACATTGAACGTTCGATAACGACTTTTATTTTATAGAGGTAAGTTCAGCTCGCTCTGTGTAATCATTGTGGCAAGCCGTGCTGGATACACAATTAATATTACAGTCATGTATATTATACTGCAATAGCTAATAGCTGTAAGTATATCATGTAATTACTTATCTATAAATAGATATATACATATGCGTATTGTGTTAATCTTCCCCAAAGACTGTATAGTTATTGTAATTGAACCTTTCGGTTTTAGACATTGTTCATTCACTTCAAACGCAACCTTTCAATACCTCTAACAAATATTTGCTTTATCTAAAAAAGAGTTGAATCAGGTACATCTCTGGATATGAGGATGGGCTAGGGATGGAATATTGATTTTTAGTCAAGTTGTTCATCCCATGATTCGATCATTTAAACTTTATTGCTTCTATATAGTAGTGCTCACTGAGCTTATGTAATAACTTTTATCGCATGTTTAACACTTGTGTTCGCAAGACTGCTTATATTGAGATAGCTATGAAATTCAGTGCCAGACTTATGTATTTCACTAGTACTTTCATATGTTAATATACTCTATAGAAGGTGTGTGATACCATCGTTTCCGTGAAGTGTTTACACCTGTTTAAATCACGAAAAAGTAAAGTATAATATAAGTAATAATTGTTGCAAAGGTGTAACTATACACATGATCACTGGACATATTACATTCATACCATCATGAGATGGTTTCATGAAGACGTCCGTTCAAGTGGAATTGTCTGTGTTTTCGCAATGATCGGCATGTATTTAATATAGTTGCATGAACTGTGGATGTCAAATTCAAAAATGAGAGAGAATTAAGTAGCCATTGTACTGCGAGCCCTTTGAGCTTCGACAGGACACATTTAAGGTTATTACATCAGTTATAACTACTTTGTCAGCTATAATTTATTGATTGTGTGTAGCGATCAGTCACATGCTCTTGTAGTCGGATTGATTGAGAGAGAGAGAGAGAGAGAGAGAGAGAGAATGAGGGAGAGGGAGAGAGAGGAAAAGATATGACTTGACGCACGTTGTTGATATGTGTGATATGATCACCAATGTATGGGAAAGATCCCATAGTTTAACAGGAATTACATACTGCTACATGAAAATACATAAAATAATTAAATGATAAATAAATTGTGGAGACTATGTGAGGTAGTATAAATTCCAGGGGCGATATCTATTCACAAGCCATTTCCATATACTTACACTACACAGATCCATAGATATTCTCTTGACTGCGTTAGGAATATGTACAGGAGCCGGGGTGTATAAAAGTTTTGAAAGCGCGTAACTAAGCTAGTTTGTGTTCAGAAGGGAGTCAGTAATTACCATAAATTGTCAACTCTACTACTACTATTAGCTGTACACGAGGAAAAAACAGAATCCTTATTATTATACATACATCAACCCTTTTTTCCTTCCTTTTCAACTTCAGAGTTTATATATAAATTCAGGGAATTAAGAGTAGAGAGTCTATAGAGCAGGGGAAATTTATCTAGACGACAGGGATATAAACAGAAAATATACACACGGGGTATAAAGTACAGGACTGTGGGTGTCAATATCATAAAAATCGTTGCCCATTTTACTCAGATTGCGGGATTATAAATTGACGGAGCAGATGCAAATCTAACTTCTTTTTACGCCGTATACCAATTCCAACTTATTAGAGTGAGCGAGAGTGTAAACATTTAGCAGTTGCAAAAAGTATTTTGGTGTAGGAAACATCTTTCCAAAAGCTTGTCCAACTAGATCGAGGTTTCCGAACAGAGTCACACTTTTTAGTCGCAATAACACTTTTACAACGTACGGACATACAGCTAAGGTTGTTTAGCACGAGTGTCAACAAGCTTATAAAAGTGCATACACAAGTTTATTAGGGTTCTTTTTTCTTTAAAAAAAGCAACTCACTACTAAACATTCCTTTGTAAATTCAATTCATTTTTGAAACAGCCTAAGAAATTTATCTCTTTTTGGGAGTAAAAGCATAACGATATTAAATATCAACCACAATCTTTCCAAATGTTTAAGTTCAATTTAAATCGTAACTATAAAGTTTATATTTTCTGGATTTTAAGGTGATTCAGGAGGTAGCAGTGTTTAAATTTTAATTTAAATACTCTAAATAAACTTCTCCATTCAAAACAGAAGTAGCTGGAAGATCCCATTATCTCTAAATAAACCTTTCTCAATAATCTTTAGTTAATTTATCTCGTAACTATTCATATATTATTACTATAATAATTTAATCACAAGAAGTACAAACACACAATAACCACAAGAACAAAGAATACTCACAGTACATACATACCTACATAAATAAGTCACAATGGAAGCCTTTTCGGATATTGTCTCCTCTACCATAAGCACCTTGATTGACATTCCGGTGTTTCAAAATGAAACATTGTGGATTTTAATTTTGGGCTTCGTGATCGCCTTTGTTTTGGCGGCTGGGGTGGGGGCAAATGATGTTGCCAATACTTTCGGTACTTCCGTCGGATCCGGTGTAATTTCCCTTCGAAATGCCTGTATCATGGCCACGATATTTGAACTTCTTGGAGCCATTCTCATAGGTAAATAAAAAGTTTGTATTTAATATTTTCGTTCTTTGTTTTGTTTCCTATCTGAACAGGTGTACCGTCTTGGGCTTCTATTATTGAAGATTTTGCTGCCGTTGTTACGTTTATACATATGTAGTGTTGTCACACATTAATTGCTCAGCGTTCCCCTAATTTTCGTTCGCAAAGTTGTATTGACTGCATTGATTGAAAAAGTTAGAGAGAAACATTTTGAACGACATCTTTTAAAAATATAGTCTTGTTAAAGCAGAGACTTAAAGGGAGAGAGAGTAGACAAGATTTTTGAGTCTGTATTTTTCAAGTCACTTGTATTCAAGAATAAGTACTGATATATATTTAATATTTATAAAGTAACAAGAGCCTATATATATAATAGCGATTATTTTTCTTAAACGCATAAAAATCATTGATATTCTGAGAGTTTAAAAAAATTAAGAAAAGAAAATATTTGCGCCGGTCGCTAAGTTTTTTTCTTTTTCTTCTTTGATAATTTTTTTCTTGCCCGGCATTGATTGTGGACAAATATAAAAAATATTTTGAAATTTTAAATTTAAGAAATTAATTTTCTTATCTAAGGAACGGTTGAATTGTTTACTATATTGTAATAACTACTACTACTACTAGACTTTGCTTGTAAGAGAGGGGTAGGTAGGTAGAGAAGGGTAAAATGGAGGGTACTACGGGTTGGGTATCCAGCCCGGAAGCCATTCCTATCGTCGTCCTGGGCTTCGTTGTTTCCTTCATTCTTGCTTTTGGTATTGGGGCAAACGATGTCGCCAATTCCTTTGGAACATCTGTCGGATCCCGTGTCCTCACCTTGAAATCTGCCTGTGTACTTGCAACCATCTTCGAGATCAGCGGGGCTGTCTTTATAGGTATTTTATATGGGTGGAAAATTATGTATGTATGTTTCTTTTGATCTTCCCTCGACGTGATCGTGTTTTCGTTTCATCTCGTGGTGATGGTGTTTATTTTTGTTTTGATCATACCGTAATGATATTTTGAGGATATTAACATTATAAAAGGTCAAGAAGTAATTTCGAAACTTTCTCTATTCCGCAGGGTCCAAAGTATCCGACACTATACGGAAAGGAATAGTGGATGTTGAGGTTTACAAAGATGACCCAAAGGAGTACATGTTGGGTAACCTTGCTGCTTTGGGTGAGTCAAGTTCACTATGCAATAACAAATTTGTATTTACTTTAGTAGTTGGTAATCTTCCACATGGAAGTATATGTAGGTGTCAGCACAGTCACCATGTCATGTTGACCGTTCCGATACTTGCTCGCCGTCCTTGATTGTGCCGAACTTGTTTACAGTTTATAATATTTATGTTTTTCCCTTGTAATTATATAGGCGGTAGTGCGACTTGGCTCATTTTGGCTACGTTCCTCAAAATGCCAATCTCTGGAACGCATAGTATTGTTGGATCAGTCTTGGGCTTCTCTCTCGTCGCTCATTGGACCAAGGGTATCCAATGGTTGAAGATGGCTCAGATTGGTAAGCATATGGGTTTTATTACGACCTTCCATCAACTAGACAATTTATGCTTTTATGGAGACATATATTTGTACATACTTGTGCGTTGTACGTAACGTATAGATTATACTTATATCCATGTGTCCATTGGATGTGCATTGTATATTCAGAACGGAATGTGAACTAATGAGAAGTTTATTGCTGCGCGATTGTTTGTTGGAGGATGTTGTAACTATATGTGTGAGGAATCTAAATGAAAGTATTTTGTTTACAGTTGGCTCTTGGTTCCTGTCTCCTTTGCTGTCTGGAGCTGTGTCTGGATCAATTTTCTGGCTCATTCGTCGCTACATCCTCAGCAAACCCGATCCAATCTCTCCCGGTCTCTTTTCCTTGCCTATCTTTTACGGCCTCACTGTTGCTGTCAACATCATCTCAGTAACAATGGATGGACCGGAATGTGAGTACTTAGTACCGACTTCCTACATGAATGACATACATGTACAATAAGTTAATGTAATAGGTGCAAATGATAAATTATGAAGAACTACAAATTTATATACCTTTGCATTATTATTATGAAGGGTTGAAAGTCAAAATTGACGGAGAGCCATGGTTCACTTCCTTCTTTGGAGCAATGATTTCGGTTGTTTTGGGAATAGCTGTTGCAATACTCGTTTATCTCTTTATAGTACCCAGGCTGCGGAAGCAAATTGATGGTAAGTCCTATGCTATAGCAAATCTATTGTTGTACATAATTAATATTTCGTAGCTGTATTTTATCAATACTAAACTATAGCAAGGGGATAATGTAGATACTACTAATGAGGTATTTATCTAAAAGCAGGCGTATATTTGTTTATGCAATCTTTATTATTCATTATTTAGCAATTTATTATTATTTGCTAAAATATTATTTATTCTAACACATTTCCAAAGCTATATATACTAACCTTTTTCTTTTTGGGTTCAACTTTACTGCTTATAATCTAATTGCTCTACTATATATCGTATCATTTCTTCTTGTAAATTCTTATTAGATAATTTGCAGCTTCATACTATTTGGAGATTTTCAGGGAGTAAATTGAAACATGTTGTAAATACATAAGTACCTATGTAATTATCAATACACTGATACTTTGTTTGATAATGAAACTGTTCTTGTATGACTCGCACGCCCAACTTGCAACAGTATTATCTTTTAAGTTTAGTTGCTAAATGAGATTATACATGTCGTTTATTATGCTTTTTCTCTATACGGCAACGTAAAATGACACTTATCGAACCCCTTTATAGTATAATAAGTTATGTAGGTAATAATATGGATGGAAGACTCTGAGATTAAATTGTTGAATGGTATAAAAAACATCATTTGCTTATATCTTATATTGTCCACCACAGAAGAATTGACTCAAGGACCACCAGTTTCTCACTCACTTTCCGTTTCCGGTGCAAATACAGGAGACCTTGTTGTATTTGTTATAGGCAATGGCAATATTACACCAGGTTGGTTGAAACGAATGATCTAGTTTTAGTTGGTCAGACTCGTCTTGACTATTTTTATTTAATTACTACAGTTTTTACAAGCATTGATCTGTTCTTGTTCCTCGTTTTTACTGTTTCCAATTGTTGTTACTTTTGTTTATTTTCGTTCGATTCAGTCGAGTAAAATTGCTCGATATTTTGTCATTATGTTTTTATATTTACTCCGTACCCCTCCTTATTTTGTTAATTCCCTATAGATTTGTAAGACAATTTTTGTTCGTTTCATTCGTTTGTTCAACCATTTTTGTCACACTTTTATGTTGTTGCCATTCTTTGCATTATTGTAAGGATTTTTGTAAACGTTTTAGTTCGACTTTTATGTTTTTACGTTGGTTATGGACCTATAGCATGGACCTTAAGCATGGACGCCTCTCCTAAATCTAATGGCGAATGGCACTTGTGTAAAGTGATTGGGCTTGAGCATGATTACATTTAGAATGTCGACATCAAAATAATTGCTATTTAATTAGATAATGAAAGAGATGTAAAAGGAAAATTACATTACTCGTGTCTAGCCTCTTCAGAGGTTTTGTAATGATAGCTTCAGGTAATAGTTTTGTAATGTAGTGGTTTTATTGGTTGTTAAATTAATTAATTGGTTTTAGTTTGGAGTGGTTTGCTATGTAAATTTTAATATTCTAACCTTTTATATTCCATGAATCTAAATAAGTTTGATGTGCTCTCTGTTTTGTGTACAAATGCATTTGTGGTTTATATATTAATGGTGATGGTGGCTAATGGAGTGGATACTTACCAGAGGATGAAAATAATTTAAGGTTCAAATAGTAGGAAATTAATCATTTGATGGTTTTCTTCCGGATTTTACAGAGGATTCGAAGGAACAAACACCCATCAACATTTCCATGAGTGATTTCCACACGGAAAAGTCCCTGGATGGTGGTCTGAAGATGAATGGAAATGGATACATCAATTCTAATGGGTTCACGACCATTGTGGCGGAACCAAACCATAATGTGAATGAGAAAAATGCTAAGAATGAGAGTCTCAACTACAACAACACTCACCTCATCAATAACGGACTTCATCATAATGGTCATCCGGTCAAGCTGGAAGTCATCCCTGTGGATGGATTGAGTCCAAATGGAAGTGCAGTGCCATTGATCAAATCCGGTACTGGAACCACTGTCAGTTCCATGGGACTGGAGAATGGCAATGTCATTCATATTAATGCTGATGGACTGGATCTGGAAGGAAATAACCCACAGGAACGAGATATTGGTGATCAACCTGGTGTGGGCAAACTCTTCTCCTGGTTACAAATCCTCACTGCTGCTTTTGGTTCCTTTGCTCATGGAGGAAATGATGTGAGCAATGCCATTGGTCCTCTCATCGCTCTCTGGCTTGTCTTCCAAGAAGCCACTGTCGCGACCAAGGCTGCAACTCCCATTTGGCTTCTAATTTTCGGTGGCGTCGGCATCTCACTTGGTCTGTGGATCTGGGGAAGACGTGTCATCAAAACTATGGGAGAGGATCTCACTAAAATTACTCCATCAAGGTATTTATTTCTACGTGACATTCTAGTTTCTAGTACAATACGTATTTATAATAAATATGTGGTACGCCATCTTTTATTTAATTTATCAATCTAGTAAAACCTATTACTATATGCAACTTTATTTAATTTCTATTTCTATAGTGGATTTACCATTGAAATTGGAGCAGCCATTACTGTACTTCTCGCTTCTAAAATCGGTCTACCCGTCAGCACAACTCATTGTAAGGTTGGTTCCGTGGTAACCGTGGGACAGATCCGAACTCGTGGTGGAGTAGACTGGAAACTCTTCAGGTAATTTTAAAATAATTATTTGGTGCTGATCTTATGCAGTGCTTTATTACTTTGTATTTTAAAATAATTAAGTAGCAACTTGATAAATAATATTAATTTGTTTATATTTTCAGAAATATTTTCTTCGCATGGATCGTCACAGTTCCAGTGTCTGGTGGTTTGTCCGCAATTATCATGGTTATCCTCCAAGCCGTCGTTTAAATTCAACTTGAAACCACGCCTTTAATCTTAGAATCTATATTACAAGATTAGAAGATTCCATCTTTTAGCTAATCTTATTTCTTCAAACTTCTACTACATTTAAATCAGCTTCAACCCTATATGGAAATACATTGAGCAAGGATTTCATCATTATTTTCCCTCTTAATTCTCACTACACTACTCTCAACTTTTAAAGAAAGGATTGGACACCACACCAAGCCCTAAACTTCCACATTGTTGCCCTACACAAGTCAACATCGTTTAGGAACTGTTACAGTGTAAAATGGTAGATGATTTTACTTAAAATGTAAAAAAGCAATATCTTCCAACTATGACCATGCTTTGCAGGTTCTCTGCAATGGACTCTATAACATTCGTAAATGCACTGAGAGGTGACCTCTTATAGGTCGTTGAGAAACTTACAACACCACATGTTAGTATGAAGTAGAAATCAGTACTTTAATTGTTGTATAATAATGTCTTTTAATATTCGTCAGTAAGAAAAGTAATAAGTATGCAGAGTACAGGTAAACTAGATTTCATGTTTGAATATAGGTAAAAGGACAACTACATAATATGTAGCAGTGCTTCTACACAAATAAACTATAATTGTTTTCTTTTACAATTTTATGTTATTCATTTAAAATAAACTTGTTGTATTTAATGTAAAAAATATTGAAGAAGCAAATTTAATATGTAGAAGAGGTAGGGACGGATGCTGAAAAATATCAAAAATGCTAACTTGGAATAATAGTATATACACACTTGTGTGTGTATTGATTAATTCAATTTAAGAATTGATCAATTTAAAATCTTTACAAGTAAACCAACATAATGTAGTTACTCAAATGGACTATCACAACAACTATGATGAAGCTGTCCAAGTTAGTCTTTTCTGAGGTTTTGGCATGGAGAAAAGTTGAAAATAACAGAGAGTTTTGCAAAGTCTGATTTTTATTACTGTCAATATACTAATTGTAAGTGAAAAAGTATATATACATACATATAGGGGTGTAGTCTTACATTTGATCGATGTAAATCTATAAATCTATTATTATTATTATTGTTATTACTATTATTATACCATGAAAAAAATGTAAAACTGAAAATTTACATATAATTATATGCCTATAAGGTACATGTAAAATCACTAAAAACTTTATTATTTAAATAATATTAATTATTCCCACGTTGGAAAATACATATAGACCTCGTGTATAATAACTCACACGTCAAAATCTATTAATTACTATACATGTATATAAGTGCGGTTCAAATGTCATCAAGTTCATTCTGATGCTTCTATACACGTAGAGGTATTAGAGCTTCTCTAAAGAACTATTGGAACTGCAGATATTCATACTAATAGTGATTGTAAATAATTTATTATGTATAATCCTCTGGATTTAATTTCGGATACTGAAATTTTTGAATATTTAACACTGTACTTTATTAATAACTATATATTGCTATTATTATTTCAGTATCAAAGTTTACATAAAGTTCACGTAAGTATTTAAGTTTGAAGTTGCCAAACATTTTATTTCTTATTTAGTAATCATTGTTTTTTGTAACTTATGGCTCTTATAATATTTGGGAGATTGCGATTGATCAAAAATGTGAACACTGTATTGTATATTAACGCCTATTCATTTCTATGGGTAAACATTTCGTATTGGTGCAAACCGTGATTGCGAAAAATTTGTTACGCTCTAAAAAACGGAAACGAAGAGATGGGCGTCAGTTATAATTACAAAAGGATTTATTATTAAAAATATTAATTTCACAACTGAAATCACCCCAAAATAAAACGTTGTACTCCGTGGAATTATTTCTGAATCATTTATGCACGCTTTATCTTAGCCGACATATCACTACATATTAGTTTATATTAATACAATACTAGAGACTTTTAAGGGGCATACTGAGAATCTAATATCACACACCTACCTATGATTATGAGAGAATCATCTTACATCTCTATTTTTCCTACAAATATGGAAAAATTTTCACAACAATTTCACGTTTCCATTTTTATTTTTATTAATTTTGTTTCCACCAATTTTTTATTTCAAAATTTTACGAGTCCGAAAAATCGTTATAGTGCATAAAAGTGTGCAACTGGTGCAAATGCAAACGCCAAACAAGTTTCATCACCCAAAAGGTATACTTATACAGCAGCATATATCATACTGAACATTGCATAAACTATACTTACAACTATAAGTACAACTGTACGGAAAGTAAATAGCAAATGAATGAAAAAGAAAAATGTAAAACACGGGGAGAGACAGCTGGGTAGTTGATGCTATAAAAAATCGCACACCTTTGTATTCCTGCCAGTTGTGCATATTGATGGTAAACAAATTACTCCGCCTCTATATATTCAACAGCTATACAACACATACATTACACACGTATACACGATTGTATATAAATGCAACTTTTTTCCATAAAGCATACAGAGCCAAAATTTCTCGGGACCAGCACTGGATCCACCTCAGTTCCATAGTTTAACATGCTCAAATCCCTTTTATCTGTACAATGCGAAAAGAATCAGCAAAGCAAACACTCAGCTGAAAAGCATAATACTAAACGATAGTGAATTCTACATGTATTTGTATCCACGTATAAAATGGTAGGTATATCAATTAGAATTAATGTTCCTTTATAGTATATTCATCTCCTATCTTCATACTGATTTTCACTGTAAATATTCTACATATGAGATATACTCAGAAGTGGGAAAGGGAAGCAGCGGAAAAAGAAGGGAAGAGCATCCTTGCGAAATATTGCTAATAGTGGATGTGCAAAAATAGCTACCTATCCTTGTTCTTCAACAGGCTCGATGTCGATCAACTGCCTCAAAATCTTAGACCTGATGCTATAAGTATTTGTAATAGCAAATATTTATGTAAATGTAATATACAAGTTATGCAGGGATAATATAATCTATACTCGTATAACTGTATTACACATTAGTATCTTACCTACTAAATATGCATAGAAAAATAAAATAAATGCAGGATGACACATACGTAAATCTCTCTTGAGACCAAAACATACGCGGATATGGCGCCAGCATATGGAAGGTAAAATGTATATCCATATAGTACTTTCACTGCACTATAAACATATAGTACTTCAATACACTTAATAGTATCTTCCTATATATTGTCTTACGTGCGAAAAACGTTGTCTCTCTACTTTTCCTATGCTGACACATGGCATCGAAACCTATAGATACTCACCGAGTATATAATGAGGAAAAGGGATGAGAATTCTCAGTAATAGGAAAATAATGGGAGCACAAGCTTTAACTATCTTCCTGTGAAAACTCCGCATATATAAGTAGAGAAAATAACATACATGCAGGGAACATGCAGAACAGAAGAGAAACACTCCGTCGAGAGGAAAAAAGTCAGGATTCGCAAACCCCATTTCGCAATGGAATCTGTCATGTGGGATGGGGACGCTGACTACAAATCCTGGCTAGACCGATTCAGTCAGTTTCCAACGGGCCAGAGTCCCGTCGACATCTTTTCTTATTACAATATTCACCTTTGAGTAATTATTAATACTAAATTTCCTCTTGTTATTGCTCTATACATAGATGTACTTACTCAATGCACGTTCAGCGAATTTGAAATTTTGTCAATCGTCATATCAGCAGCCAGATCAGCGGCGTGGCAATAATAAAAAATGTAGAACGTTTACAAGAATGCTACAATAATTCAGAATTGTCCTCAATGGGGAGCTGTAACTCCATGGCAAAAGTCCGTCGAGATGTTGTGAATAGTGATTGGTGTGTGCTTCAGTTGCTCTTGTGCGGAGATCCGACAGAGTTCAGTTCTGTTGTGTTGTCGATGAACTTGAATTCGTCATCAGTTGCAAATTATTTGCAGGAATTAATTTTACAAAAAATCATTTTTACTTTGTATGAATTAATTCTAATTGTGCAAAGATTTGCAATAATTATTTTGAAAGAATTAATTCTGAATTCACTAGCGCTCATATTTTTGCAAAAATTATTCCTGACAAGAATTAAATCCAAATGTTCAAAGATTAATTCTAACTTTGCCAATACCGATGAAATTGCAAGTTAAATGCCTGAATTTTATTTTTGGCATGTTTTTGCAATAATGATTGTTATTGTAAAAGGTTACATTGATTACATTTACTAGAATAATTTGTCTTCTGGAGGAAAATAAATTACATGAAGTGAAATATAAGGAGAAAAATAGAAAAAAAAATTAATTAATAAAATAAAGTGTGAACAAAAGTGCCTATATAAAACTAAGGGAAGACCATGGACGACATTTCTGGTTACAGAGGCAGTGGTTTAAGTAGTTTGACTCTACGGAGGAAGCCTCCTCCTTCGGGGAACGTGAGCTACACTTCGGGCTTGAGCCCGTCCTTTCCAGAAAATCCGGCCGTTGCAACGTCCTCATCCGCCTCAGCCGGGAGCTCTACGGCCGTGACTAATACGGACACGATGACTTCCAGTGGGAAGCCCAATCAGCACAACAATCATAACCATCATCACCACCATCATCATCATCGGAGAAAAGGTCGATCCAAGTCCTCGACTCGGTATGTGGACGCAGAGAAGCCCAAGAAGAAAGTTTTGGGCAATGCCAGTTCCCTCATGTCGATTCCAAATACTGTCAAATTATCCATGCTCAATAGTGGATTTATCTCCATAAGTACGTTCCAAAAATTGTTTGCGTCAAAAGGTTAATGCCCATTTTCATCACTACGCATATACTATACTGTATGGATTATTATTTTTATCTCTATATTTTTTTTTAATTCTTCTTTTCGTATTTTTGTTTGTCCCTTACCATAAAACTGTATCTCTTTCTCACTCTTATTTTCCATGTCCGTTCTCATCTTCTATTCGTTTGTTTTGTCCTCTGTCCTTGTTTTTTTTATTTTACGTTTATTTTTTCTTTGTCTGACACTACATACAGGAGACACTTCAGATATAATTGTAGGTCAACGGTGATCTATAATATTACTCTTAATTCATCGGCTTGGAGATAAAAAGATTAATTAAACTTCTAAATGCACACACATAAGAAGTACTATTTGAAATTGTATTCATAACTTGTTGTTGTATCGTATGTGTAGCTACAAAGTATCTATATAAGTTTGCATTATTATTGAATTTTAGTTTCAATCTTTTCTGTATATTTATTATTTTCTCAGCTATACGCTTCAATAGTTTGCAAAAATATTTTTGTTGAAGGTTATAGATACATTTTTATAATTTTACAATGTTCAGTTCAATATGATTGTCAATGATTTAAAATCCAAAGTAGATTTTATTGAGGCTTATTTTCATAGTTTAAATCATAATGAAATAGAATAAAATATTTGTGTAATTACATGCATTTATTTTTAATGCTGGTAAAAATATTATTTTAATGTTTCAAATATTTTTTGTAATTTTACTATTTCTTTTCAAAGAAATACAAGTGTGCCATTTTTAAAATATGATGCTGAATAATTTGTAGGAAATTTTTCACAGATTTTCATACAGAATATAGCTAAATACATATAGCTGGAACCTCAGATAAAATGCTGAGAATTTGTATTATTTCTTTTGCCTCGCTACACCAAACATTTTTCACCAATGTATAGTATACTTCACGTAGTGAGAATGGGTCCGTGTTTTATTATTTTTCGAAATAGATTTGGCTAAATTGCTGGTCCATGGTTGTAATATTATGATATGGCTGTAGACACGATTTTAATATTTTTCTTGATAACGTTTGCATAGTCATTTTTCTAAAATTACTTATACTTATAATTTGATAATAGTATATTTCAATTAGCAAACATTCAGTATGTTATTAGTAGTTAGTATAGCTTTGATGCGCCACACTGCTGCTCACATTAGAGAATTTTCCTGCCGTGTTTAATTTTAGCTTTGAAGTTGATAACATTTTCTACATAAAATTGACTTTCAGTGTAGTACATTTTTCTTAAAAATTAAGATTTCATATATGTAAACTAATGCAATAATAATTTTGGACAGAGTCTTGGGCTTTTCCAAGATGTCAGATGGCCTAGTAAATTAATCTTTGGGAGTTCGGTTTGGCAGCGTTTCTATGGCTGGAGTGTTATTATAATTATACTAACAGTAAGTTTCAGTTAAGCCTTGCCATGCAGTCTAAAAGAACAGTTCTAATAACAATATTTCCCTTCTACTTAAAGTTGACTTCCATTTGCTTTTAGATACATATTAGGTGATTCGAAGATGTGACGTGATTTCAATGAATGCCATAATGTCATGATATGTATATATGAAGAAAAATACATAAGAGAATGTTGGTTTGGGTATTCAAAAGTAATTGTATAAAAAATTACAGATCAAATGTTTTAAAGAATTTATTAAAATACTGTTAAAAAATTAAAATGAGAAATGTTTACTTAGATAAAAAGCAACTTCTAAAAGAAGAAATAGAAATTTAATTTATATTTATTTTTTAATATTAGATGATATTATATAATATCATCTAATATTTAATATAATAATCCTATCTGTATATAGTACACAACTCTAAAATAAAATAACACTCGAATATTTTGAGTCTACAAAGTTTATTTTGAGGTGCAGAAAGTTGATAGTTTATTGTATTATCTAACCTATAACATTTATATTACCATAGCATTGCTAATATAATATTCAGAAAGAACGTACGGATTCCCTTGAGAAAGTTTTTAATCTCCGTTTGTGTAAATCAGGGGAACTTGTGATTTTATGGGAATAGGAATTCACGCTTATTAGCACAACGACTGAGAGACGACTTTAAATCTCATAAATTCAATATTGCCCGTCTGAATATTTTTTTCTTATTTATGTTGTTATGTATAAAGACTATAGATTATTATTAAAGTCCCGATGTTTTGTTTGCACGTGTAAAAAGGGTTTGTATGTATATACGACCAGCAGGGCTATAGCTAATAACAGATTAGTCGTACATCCCCGACATTGCAATTTGAAGTAACGAGCAACGTTCGGCTCATTCAGCTTAACCTTCACTTTGACTATGATAGAGTTTATTGTTACACTGTTACACGGGCGGAAAAATTCTAAATATTTATTAAATTAAAATAAGCCTATCTGATTACAAAGAGATATATGCTTCTACATATAGTTTATACTTATTAAAACACTTAAGCATGTGCTATACATCATGCTTGTATTATGTATATTAGTACATGTAAAAAAATAAATCCACTTTTATTACATACTCCAACCAGTGTAAGATGTTACTAACCGTGTCCGCACATGCTAATGTCAAGGTAGGGCAGGGAATTTTCCGGCCGATGGTAGTGTAATTAATAATATTGTTAAACCACATCCGTGGGCTTGATTATTGAACGGTGAACTGGGAATTACTTGTAGCAGCGGCTAATGAACTAACGCTGATGTGGGTGCTTTTGATATTTTTAAACGCCTTGTGATAATGATTTCTAATATATTTGCTTACATCTAAATGTATCTGTTTTATTTTTTTAATTAAATTATATAGTGCTAAGAGTTTATTTTCCATTTTCATTTTCCAACAAAAGCCAGCGTGCTTTGCATATTTTCATACAATATTAATTGTTGAATTAATGTAATAAATGTTCTACTGTTTAAATTGCAGAACTATGTAATGATTGGGAATGCATAACTTTTTTGGAGATTGACATTAATGTTTATACACATATGGCGATGATAATGTTAGTTTGCTAATATGGAAGCATGAATATCTAATAATTTAATTTATTACATTAATTTAATATATTAATTATTTGGTGTTACTGTGTCTTGAGGTTGATTTAATATTTTTCTAAAAATCTCAACTTTATTATTAATTGTCTACTTATTATACAATTATTTCAGAAGAAGAGGATGGCAAGGTTCTTTCGTCACTTCCAAAAAGGCCCATAAATAAGGAGATCTTCCTGAAGATTTGCGAGGAACGACGTAAATTTCCTGTTTTGTACAAAGTGGAATTTCAGGTAAAACATTGTACTTACTATACGTATGTATGTACATTTAAAATGGAATAATTAATATTAAATTTATGAACCCCTTAATATTTAGTATTTGTCGTCATATTTTAATGTAAATTGTGGTAGAGTTCAGTATTAATTAAGTTTTAATATTATTTTTAATCTCTGTATAGTTCGAATCGCATTTTAATATTTTTTGTTACATTCTGACACTGTTTAGATTAAATTTAACATTTCTTTTGTAATTAGAGCTTAGTTTAATTAAGCGTTTTTAATTTAATGATAAAATAATTATACTATTTTAATATTATTCAAGCAAAATAGTATTATTTCTATTGATATCGCAGTAACTACATCTGAATTTGGTTTTCATTTCTATTGATTTTTGCGGTTATTTTAGTCGCGTTGAGAATTATTTCATTATTATAAAAAGTTTATTTAAAACGCTCCTCCAAACCAAAGCTCACCCAACACGAATTACAGTGCTCGAATCCTATAATAGTTTATGTTGTGGAAGGACTTTATTTTAGTTTCTGATAATAAGCAATAAACCTGAGAGTGTTTGAAGGAGGTTTTGAGTGTTCAAGGTAAACAAAATTGAATGAAAATTAATGAAAAGTTTGAAAGATCGGGAGACCTTCAGTGATAACACTACAGTGTATATATACACAAAACTAATATATTTTTTGCGAATATTAGTATATTAGTGCATCTTGTACAGATGTAAGAGCTATACTACTATTCTTTTGGTTTATTTCATTATATTCCAATATACGTATTCTCCTGCAGTAAATACTTTTCAATATTTATTCTCATCGTTCTGGTTCCTTGGTTGTCGTAGACAATTCACACGGTTACTCTTTGTATATATGTAGGTACATACTTACAGTTCCAATGCTTTCCCTGTGTAGTCAAGATCGTCTTCTTCTTGTTATTTTGCTTATGATCATCCTCATCATCATCGTGTTGAGATTTCCCTGCGTATATGTTCTCCTCCGTCTATAAAAATCAGTTAAAACTGAATGCATGTAGATACTTGTATATACGTTTGCTTCCATATGATGAGAGAGGGATTATTATTATGTTAGTGTATTGCAAATGTTGGCCAAGTGAAGGTATTTTTAGCAATTTTGCAAGGCCACTTGAGCCACACCAAGTTGAGAGGCCTTCCCGCATGTATTTTTCTGCACACGACGGTATTCCTTTCGGGATTTTTCAACTGTTTATAATATATATGCAGTCAAGCCGGAGTCGGATGTGTTTTGTGTATAGACAAGCTTTTTTGCTTTTGGGCTGAGATTGAAAGAAAATCCTGAATTTCAGTTTTGCTTCCCGGACTCCTCATCTCTGCTTCTCGACATGTGTATACGTACTATAAGTACATAGTGTATATTAGCATCCGTCTTTTATCTACATTATGCCGGCTGTTCCTGTGAACATAAAGATACATATAGATATATAAATGTGCAAACATACATCAGCAACTCTTTCTCCCTGCTTGTTGCTTATCCTACATAACATTCTTTATTTGCTCCTTGTAATTTGTTTGAGGTCTCTCTGATAAGTTTTGAACATCTGGATGAGAAGGATAAGAGATGAATGGAAAAAATCCTCTTATACCCTCCTGTGTTTATTCTCCCAGCAACACCGTGTGTATGTATGTATGTGCCATTGTGAACATATATTTGTACTAGAACATTTTTAAATTAATATTTAGGTATGCAAAGCCCAGAATAATTCATATACTTTTTACTTTTTACGTTACAAAATGTTACATATTTTTTTACGTTAGTTTTTCCCCGAAAAATTTATTCTAACCAGTAATATCATTTGATGCGTGGTTTTTAAAGGAAGGGATTTTTAGTAATTTCTTAAGTGTACATAGAAATAGAAACTGTGAATAGTTTTGTAAAATTATTTTGGTTCGTTTTGCAATTGTGATTAAAACTTTTACTTTAACTAGAACCAGGTTTAAATACAGGAATAAAAAAATTTACAAAATATACAACTTTTGACAAATTATTTTTAATTTTATCTATGTTTTTAAAAGTATTTACTAGATTTCTTATTATTATAATAGTATTAATTTTTAAAATATGTTATTTACTCTTATCCATAGGTATATTATTTATTCAACTTTTTTTATTACACTTTGTCATTTTGGTACAAAAACGATCTTAAAAAATTCATATTATGATTTAGAATATTATTTCTATAAATCTAAATTTAGAATATAGTTTAAAAAGTTACTATAAAAACAATTTTTGTGCAAGTACTTTAAAAATTTGTATTATTAAAATACGATGGAAAAGTACATGTCTTCATTATTATTATTATTGTGCATGACATGTCTTGATGACTGTGTAAACTATCCGGCTGCATAGTTTAATCTTGTAACTCTTTTCCTTGTGACTTTCACCTTGACCCTGAAATGGGAAAACGAGAACGCAAACATAGTTCTGTATACGTCATTGACTAATCGCAAGCATGTGAAATTTCTGAAGTGTTTGAGTTCTGAAGATACTTGAAGAATCCATAAGGAAGCAATAGGTAGACAGCAGTCGTCTAGTTTATAAAGAAAAGATACTCATGATCTCTCGACAAAGCTTTTTTTTATGATTTTTGATACTTTACAGTACATAATACTTACTTACCAAACTTATAGCTCATACGTTTTCGGCAATTCTACGTACCTATATGTACCTTTGTTACATTAGCATTGATCGATTGTTGTTTGAAACCCTTCGGTTATATGTTCAAATGCATGCATACGTATTTAAATAACTTTAAACTTAAATCCAATGTTGTTTTAAGTTTTTCTACTATAGTAAAATTTTCAACTCTTTAAACTCTTTAGGTCCTTTGAAGTTTGTTTTAACCGTGTGTTCATATTTTATGGCTATCCTGCTTAATCGCTAGCATATTAATCCGCTGAAGATGCAAATATCTAAATTATGTTTTAAAACTCCTATCTACGCTACATACACATTATGCACCTTTGTAATTTTAGTGGTTTTCTTTAAACTTTTTTGAATGTATTGTAGATACTGAGCGAATATAAATAGATATGAATATCTTCGTTGAAGCGTAAAATAAAAATATCTCTACGGTTCTAAAATGCAAGAATGACTACAACTTCCGATTATTATTTGCAAAGTTTGGAATGTAAAAGTAACTATCTCGTTCTTTTATAGCATTGCAAAGACAGTGGAACAAACTGGAGTATTTTCCCTTTCCGCATACTACATGCAATATAAGACTAGCAATAAGAAGTTTTCCAGCAGCAGGAGCGGGATTTTGCTTGCCGTACATACGCTATACTAACAATGTAAATAAAGCTAATGCTTTTAAACAACATAGTCATCAATTTTGTATTGGAAGATTTGCGAGATCTCTTGTAACCGCAGTCATTCTTACGTTTTAGCAACTGCGTAGATAGCTATATTTGCCTCTTCGTTGTTCGATGATTTTTGTTTTTAATTCCTTATGTCATGTATTCTAAAAAATTATTTCCGATAAAAGTACACTTACATATGTATCATCGTGTATCAGCGGGAGCGTGGCAATACTCGTGTCTGTTTTAAATCATTGATGTAGGTTAATGGACTTGCAGTGTCGAGGTTATGATTTAAAGACTTTGTGTATATATATAAATGCATTGCATGCTTTAACGTTTTATCTATAGATTTTATTCACGGGATGTTTTATTGAGACAAAAACCAGTTTCAAGAATAAAAGTTTCAGTTTCAGCTCTAAAATGTTAAGGAAAGTTTACGATGGGTTGGAAATTGTTTAAAAATTACATTGACTTCAAACCGATCTGAAATATGTAGATCGGATATGGTACACACTATATCTGTATTACAGTACTATGCTTTTTATTTAAAGCATCTGTTGATAACTCTTTTTGTATATGTTGTATGTTAGAGATATCAATCAGTAGGCGATGCCGCACCGTTGCATCATGTACTGAACAAAATATTTGTTGTTGTCTGATTGCAGATAGCGTGTAAAAATGAGGGACATGCATGCCGACATGCGACCAAAGCATTGAATAAAGACAAAAATCAAAATAATCGAGTCATTCCATGTAAGTATTTTCGAGATTTCTGCAATTTATTCTATTATACTAATCTAAATTATATTTGTAATAATTTAATTTGTTCCTTTATTTTATTATTTTAAACTATAATAAATAAATTTGATTATATAAAATTATTTTAAATCGCGATTCAGTGATTGGAACATAGCCATTTTAATTGAAGGAAGTGGCAAAAAATAAATTCGATCTAAAAAATTAATGAAATTGGGTTTTTTTTGTCTCCAGATGATTACAATCGAGTAGTTTTAGAGCCAGCAAAAGAATTTCCAGGAGATTATGTGAATGCATCGTATGTCGATGTAAGTAATTAATTATTAAGTATTAACAAATACATACACAATAACCCTAACTTTATTCTATTGTCTAAATAATGTTTAAATATTTATTTCAGAGTTTATTGAAACCAAATGCGTACATAGTGGCACAAGGCCCTTTGGAGGGAACTGTTGGCGATTTCTGGCGAATGATTTGGCAGGAGAGAGTATCTGTTATTATTATGCTCACCAAAACCTTTGATTTTATTAAGGCGAGTCGTGTTTACTCGAATAAAAGTTTGTCTTTATGTGTTATTATTATCATTGTTATTATTATTACTGTTGTTGTTGTTTTCTAAAATTATTTTTATTGCTTCATTCCGGTAAACCATACATTTGGGGTATTGTGATGATACTTACAATTTATTTTCCGTATGTTAATGTGAATAAGGCTTATATAAATTAAATAGCATCAAGTTTTTACTAATAACTTTTTTAAAGAAATACGACTGTTCCTGTTTTATAATGTAAAAAATGCTTTTTAATTTGTAGGTAATGTGTGAGCAATACTGGCCAGCAGATGACAAGACGGAGTCATATGGAGGCTACACATTGAGAGTAGAGTCTGAACATACTTTGGCAAATTTTACAATACGCACACTCAAAATTTGGAAACAGAATTCCATGGTAAATATTATTTTATGAATAGGGATTTTTATTATCTAGTTTATTATTATTATTTATGTACCTGAAGTTCTATTAGATACAGCTGGAATAAATGTGGGGAAAATTAGCGCAAATCATAACCTTGCTCTTCCTTAATATTATGAATGCATTTATCCTAAAATAAAATGGCGTTGCAATCTGTTAACGGGCGATTTATTTTAAATACGCCATGTTTTATGTACTTTGTTGGTTTATTTAGGAAGCTGAGGCTCGAAAAGTTTTACAATTTCATTATACGGAGTGGCCATGCCACACGGGACCATTTCCAACAGCTTTGCTGGATTTTCGTCGTAGAGTCAGGCAGATCATTTCCGAGAAGCCGGAATTCGGCATGGGAGAGACATTAGTTCACTGCAAGTAAGTTTTATCTGTACCTATGCAACAGAAATAATATTATTTATTCCGTACAGATATGTTCACGGATAGTATTATATGCTAAATCTGGATGTAATAAAATCCAATTGGAATGAAATGCTTCTGTTTATGCAGCGTTTAAGGATGGACTGACACATTCTCAAAATTAATTTTTACGACAACATAAAAATTTATTTTTGTTATCTAAAATGAATTCGTATGTATTATATTCAGTGATGGCGGAGGTCGAGCTGGTGTTTACTTGCAAGTCGACGCCAACTTGGAATTACTTGAGGAAGATGGTCTACTGGATGTGTTTGGTTATTTGAAAAAGCTTCGGAATTCCAGGAGGGGCCTAGTAGAAACTTTGGTAATTTAATGAAATATTCTTTTGTAAATATTTACTTAGCTTGCCTATATTCCTTTAAAAGAGGATTGGCGTAGCTAAATTGAATTATTGCAAAATTTCATATTAAGAGCTCAATATAATAACTGTACAGCGTTACATAGACACGCAGACTATAGGTACCTATAGTTATATTGAAAAATCTGATTTTGTTATCTCACAGGATCAGTTAAAGTTCATCTACGACACCCTAGAGGAGTACGTGATTTGTCGAAAGACTTGGTTCCCCGTCTCGGAGTTATCTCAACGACTCAAGCACAAGTCCATGAAGGACCCACAAACTAAAATTAATGAATATCAGCGAGAATTTCTGGTACGAATCCCCTAATTTATTTATTTATTGCTCAGGGATTATAAAATTTATATAAAATACCCTACGTAATTTCGTAGTTAATAATCTCGAACAGTAAATCTAAGGTTAGGTTACGAAGCTGCTAAATTTCAAGTTTTCAGATAATTTTATAGCAGAGCTCAGGAGCTTGTAGCTATACTACAGATATAGCTGTATAGCTTCACTGTTAATTATAATCAGTGTTAAATCCGAAGGAACAAAAATATGGATGTCATTTATTACGGATGATTGCAGAAACTTTGTATCTTCTTCAAGGTTAAATAATATTTACCTGCTGCTCATACTGCTGCTTGCATTTAAAATACAAGTAAAATTTAATGTACTCTAGCTATCTTGTCTCAACTCTCAAGGCAGATGTTTGGCTTGGTTGGAGAAATCCTGACTGATTATAAACTTTTGCTAAACTCCTATCTCTCCATAATGGGATTTCAATGTCACAATTTTGCAAAGTCTGTGTATTAAATGAAGTCATGTCAAGGTATTACATAGAACAAGCAGGGTTGATTAATGGAGAAAAGATGTCTTTTCAACAGCTGATTTGCAAGCAGACGCCGAGATTTTCAATCGGTGACTGTGCTGGAGGTCATCGGGGGGACAACCGCGATAAAAATAGAGATGTTCTCGTCATTCCTCGTAAGTGAACCTAATCCGCCTTCCATTCATAAATACACCGACGTCAGCCCGCTAGCCCTTCCCCTATGAATTCCTTTTTCCTAGCCCATTCTGTAATGTAGAAAGTATACTCATGTTGTACTACTACTACCAAAATTTGTATATTTATCTTCCTTCCTAGTAGATAAAAATCATAAGGTAACATATTATGATGCCGATGGTAGCAGTTAGCAGTAGTTGCTATGATTACGTATATGATTCTTGGAGATATTTTCTCAAATTCTTTTTTTACGACCCTTTGTGTCATCTCTCTCTCTTCTTATATATTACTCATGTTTCTATAATAGCTGACAACTTCCGGCCGTATCTCACTTCCTTTCAAGGAAACACGCACACGGACTACATTAACGCAGTCTTTGTTGACGTACGTTCGCTTTTTCTTTCATTCCAAATTCCAAAGTTTGAATAATATACTATTTCTGTCTGCTTGAGTGATTTTTCTGAGAACGTTGTAGCTATAAATATATGTTCATTCATGAATGAATCTTTTGAATAAGATTTGTACTATTATGCAATTCCCATAGGGCTATCGACAATCCAAAGGTTACATCGTCACTGAGTGGCCCCTTGAAAACACAATTTCATATCTGTGGTCTCTAGTTTATGACTACGATGCTAGTGCCGTAGTTGTATTAGCCAACCCTGATGCTTCAACGGTAACAAATTTAACACTTTAATTTAGTGACTACGTAGTTTATCATACTTGTGTGTGTAACACAGACATGGAAACCATGCATAAATGGTATATGTCAGCTTCAGTAATTTATGTGCAAATTTAAATATGTTTTAGACAAATTTAATGTTAATATTTTACAGAATTATCCTGCATTCTGGCCGGACTCCAGTCGATCGAAGAAGTATGGACCGGTTTTTACGATAGACCACATGTCCCACAACCACTACAACAATATAAAGAGCTGGATTTTCCGAATTAATAAGAAGGTCATTAGTTAATCACTCTGAAATTTAAACCTAAAAGGATTTTCAAGTTAAAATATGTTAATTGCAGGGGTTGAATATTAGATTACATGGTGAAGATTTTAAAAACTTAAAAAAAATGATGCAAAAGAATGTTTTCATAACTATGAATAAGCGGAGTTTGAAAAATCTGTTAATTGATTTTGGATACCCGGAATGCAAAATTAAATTTGATTTTTTATGATTACACCTGGCAGATCGTATCTTTGACGGAATTAATGGCGGGTGTCAAGGCTGAGCCGAAAAAATGTCAATTATTCCAATTAACATGTTGGCCGATGGAGCATAAAGTTCCAACCTCGACGAACTCCCTAGTAGAGTTAATGAATATGGTGGAGCGGTGGCGGGCAAGGTCAGACTATGGTCCCGTTGTAGTTGTCTCTCCGTAAGTAAAAAAAATGCAATGATCTTTGTGTGTACTCTATACACATATACTCTATATATACATGTATAAATATTTGTATACTCTATACGACTCCAAAACCGATGCATGTAAACTGAACATTCCGTGTCTGATTCTTGGCACGTGAACCTCATTTACT
Organism: Lipothrix lubbocki; assembly: GCA_034696945.1. Taxonomy (NCBI): domain Eukaryota; kingdom Metazoa; phylum Arthropoda; class Collembola; order Symphypleona; family Sminthuridae; genus Lipothrix; species Lipothrix lubbocki. The sequence continues at coordinate 109,382 of JAQGAK010000198.1, forward strand.
CAAAACACACATACTTACACACACGAATACAAATATGTACACAAGTTTTTTAAGTAGACCGGATGTTCGCAATTTAATTTCCAATCTGATTAAATGCTATGTACATACAATTATTCAGTGACGGACGGAGTCGTGCGGGTGTTTATTGTGCAGCGAATGCTTGCATCGAGCAAGTGATCCAGTATGGGGAAGTGGATGTTTTCACCGCTGTCAAGACCGTTCGACGTCACAGGCCTCAGATGATAGAAAATATGGTTAGCATTTACACACTTTAAAGAATCTCCATGGATCATTTAACCCAATAATGAAGACGACACTTGGACACAAAATTTATCTTTTACTATATACATACCTCTATACATCTTCACATAATATGTACTGTTCTAATATTTGATTTGTTGTAATTTTCAGACGGAGTACAAATACTGCTACGACGTCGTCCTCCACTATGTTCTTCACTATTTAAATAAAGAAACGGCAGCGAAGAAATCTTGAAATAAATATTATTGTGTCTATGTATATGTTCCGCCTGTCATCCTGTTTTTGTCTGCGGAACGCTTCACCACGCCATTTCGTATTTTTAAAGCGCTTTCGAAGTCATTAGAGACGGAGACAGAGTTCAGAAAAGCGGAATTCTTTACAAAATACCTTTATTAGACGGAGTGAACTACATACATGTTTTCCTTTAGTAATTGAAAATTGCTAAAACAATAGTCGTAAATCAATAATATAATAAAATACATGTATTTATGTAGTTTTTTTTGTTAATATCGTAAGTCAAAGTATACTTACAATGTTCTCCTATCGCGTAATTTATTTTGTTATTTGTCAGCCATTGAGCTATTTTGCCGTTTATGTAAATCCTAATTAAAATTAATCATAGTATTACACATGTATTTTCACATCAAGGTGAAACTACAAATACATATGTACCTATTCTATGTAAGTGCCCATACACTCAACATGAATACAATAATATTGTGAGATCATCTGTGCAACCATTGCCCTTGTAAACGCACAGTTAAGGTTTGTTGTGCAATTTGTGCCTACAAAATTTTTAATTAATTTCCTTAAATTGTAAAGGGACTTTGTGACCAGAATTTGTTACTTAAAGTAACGTTATGGCTGAGAATTTTTCAATTTGCATATCGTTTCAAGTCTACTCTGCAAGCTTTACAACTATAATGAACTATACTGGTACTGCCCCAGCTGCAACTACTGCAAATTATCCAATATAGAGTTTTGCAGAATCGACTATAAGGGTGAATATTGTTTATCAGGAATAATTAAAATTTTAAATGAAAATATGTGTAAATGTAATATTACAGATGCAAACTTAAAGAAACCAAAAATTGGTGCTTGTTCAGCTGAAGTTGCAGGCGACATGTAGCTGAGATTTGAATGCACTAAATGTAATGAGTAGAATCGACGATTTTATATTTTACAGAAAAATATGATTCATTCTGTACGAGTTTGTGCACAATGATATATGGTTCCTCATAGAGTAAATATTATCATACACACACTAATAATTACACGTAGGTAGTTATTAGAGTTGTTAACCTCCAAGAGTTTACCTCCGTTTATTCATTTCCTATATTATATTTACATACACACCAAGTCATATTGTATGTTTTAATTAAATATTGTACCAACTATTTTAGATTTCCATTTCGGATGTACGATGCAAGCATCCCAAATGTTGCGCCTTTATATTCTATACTGTACTCACTACAAATATAACTATAAAATATAAAATTTTAAATAGACAAAAGATTGTAAAACGTTTTTCCACATTGACGTTACATGAATATGTACTTGGAATTTTATGTGTTCACGCGCGATCATATATTTGGTCAATAATTAATGTTTTAGCGGGTATTATTGCAGTACCTGGAATATAAGTAAATACAATACCTATATCTCAAAGCATGTGCATTTGGATTCTGATGCTGTCCTTATATTAATAGCTTGTATGTACTTGTAATAATAATAAATCACAAAATGCCTGCAGTCGCAGTGCATTCAGCATTTTATTTGACACTAATTTCACAAATAAATTTTGTCCCGTGATAGCACTGTTTGAGAAATCGAAAAAATCAGCGATAATAAAATATTTCTTATGAAGTATGAAAACGATGAAATTCAGAGTTGGTCTTTTGTTACTGCTATACTATTGCTACTATACGAAATTTTCAAGGCGCTGTTTCAGCAATAAGTAAAGAAAAACATACTCGTTTTATTTTCTTTCGCTTCATTTGGAACAACAGTATTAGATACGATGAGCCTTTATCTCTACAAGAATTGTGTACTCTAATAATTGTAACTAGTACTTAGTTTGGTGATGATAGTTTTATACGGCTGTAGTAATACAACTTTTACTAATCTTCCCGTACTATCTCAAATCTTAATGTTCTAAATTTGTATCTAACAGTTTTAAGAATCTTCGTAGAATGGTCGGGCATAATTAATTAGCCCATTTGGCTCCATTCCCTCAAAATAAAATCCGATCCCTTTTCCCCAATCATGATGGTAGGAACGTTAGTATTTCCAACTGGAATCACTGGCATTACTGAAGCATCTATTACTCGAAGATTTTTCACACCTTTAACTCTTAGCTCCGTGTCAAGAACGGAATTTGAGCCTGCAGGTCCCATGGCACACGTGCCGACGACATGGTGCAAGCTTATTGTATATCGACGTATGAAGCATTCCCAGTAGGCATCGCTTCGGAACTCCACATTCTCACATCCTGGAAACGGTTGTGTTGTAAATCTTCCTCCGATTTTCTGGAAACTTCTAGATTTCTCTACTAAATCTACTGTACTTTTGACACCTGTAATGCAATTAAGATCAACAAAATTAACTAGGTAGTAGTATTCTAGCTGAATGTATTACGAATAACTTAAACGTCGTTTTAACAAACTCAAAGGAAATTTTATATCTGTGTGCGTTTGTATAGACAATATAAAATTTAATTCATCAGTACCTTCAAGAAATACCCGCATATCATCGTCGTTCTGAAGGTACTTCGGATCAATGTATAATTTGTCGTAGGGGTCACTGGACCGAAGTAAAATCTCACCCCGCTGAATAGGTCGAGCAAGAGAGACGATAATAAAAACAGAATCTTTACCAACAGCATGCTCATAATACTTTTCAATGGTATCCAAATCCAAATAGAAACCATGGGCAACATGCTTGGCATAATCCTTGTAGACACTGATTCCTCCATACAAGAGCTGAATATCTGGCCAATCTCCCAATCCCTCCTGCTTGGCTTTCGAGGTTGCAAAATACCCCATGGCATGAATAGCTGTTGACGTTGGATGACCTTTGCCTTCAACAAATAGTTTTAAAGCATCCTCAACGCTAGTGTCGCGATCTAAAACCAGCGATGTGTTCGGGTTGGTGAAGAATGGACCCAAGTACAAAGAAATGTGATCCTGAACATTTTGACCGACCATCGATGAGTCTACTCTAACTGGGATCTGCGTTTAGAAAGGTGAACATTTTATTTAATAGTTGGTAATGCAGCAGACCGTATTAAATTAACCCAATACCTATATTGAAAGGAGTAAACACTAAGGTAATATATTTACTTTGTTCGCCATTATCGGTAAAAATATTTAATTTCAACATAATTTCGATGACTTTTACAACTGTGAGAATATTTTTTTAATTAAAAACTTCTTCCTTACATTCAGTTTTTCCAAGTGCTGTCGAGGCCCAATCCCAGACAACATCAACAATTTTGGTGAATTTATTCCTGCGGATATAATGACTTCTTTGCTTGCAAAAGCTTGTCGCTTCATCAAATGTCGATCGTACTCCACCCCAATGGCTCGACCCTTTTTGTCGATGAGAATCTGGCGATATACAATTATTTATAGTAATTTTACAAATAATGAATAAAGTCTGTATAGCTTTTCCGTAGCTCCATCTTGACACGAGGAATTAAAAATTGTATTCATAATGTGTAAAGTTACTAATAAAATTAAATCCATTGACCTCACCTTATTTACATGTGCAAACTTCTCTACTGTTAAAGTTCTCCTTTGCATAGCGGGTTTTATGTAGGCTGGGTAGGTCCCCCATCGGAAACCGTTTTTGATGTTATAGTAGATGGTGTCGAATCCTGACAAAATGATCACATCATTAAATTGTAAGTTGATTGTTACAGTTGAACATAATCAGTGTAATATAAGAGTTTATTTAAATAGTTAACATTTAACATATTATTATTGTAATGAAAAAGTTGTCTATAGCATGTCTTCGAAAAAAAATTACTTTGAAGGTAAGCCTTTTCTTCATGCTAGAGGATGTAAAACAGCTTGGATTATGGTGAATTTATTACTATTCAAAATTAACGGAGTGTCAAAGTCAACATAGGTATGTACCTTCAGTAAATATTCCATTTAGATCGGTTTTCGGATATCCGAAGTCCTGTCCAGCCGACACGAAAACATCGCTGTTGCTCTTTTCTGGAATTATTTCAACGTTCAATGGGCCTCCTTTTCCATGTAAACCTAATAAGATCAAAATAAATTATATTTGAAATATTTTTCAAGATTATTCATTTATTTTGTATCCAATTTACAGGATGCCTGTAAACAAAGATCTTGTAAATCATCTTCTCACCGCTATTTTCATAAACCCCGTGAAAATCCTCCATTTTCTTAAAGTAAGGTAAGACTCCTTCGTAGCTCCATCTGGGATCCTGTAAAATATTTGCCCAATTTTCATAATCCTTGGGGGAACCTCGAGATTGAATCATAAAGTTGATATTACTGGTTCCACCAAGAGATCTTCCTTGAGACCAGCCGGATTCCTGTTCAAAAGTATAGATATGTGAATTGTTATATATATCTTTTTAAATTGAGTAATATAATTAAATTTAATAAAAAATGACGTTATAAAATTACTGAGTTCACTCCTGCCAAACAACAATGAGTTTGGGGAATGGTCCTATGCATCCAATCACTATTTGGGAAGTTGAGGATGTATAGCGCAAACGTTGGAACAGAATTAAGTGGGAAAGGCTGCGCTCCGGCTTCCAGTAATAAGACATTGTAGTTTTCTGATAATCGGTTGGCTACCACAGCGCCTGCAGATCCTCCCCCAACTACAAGATTAAAGCGTTTGAAAGCGATTATTACCTTGTAGAAAATAATTTATACTCGTAGAAATTATTAATTTAATATTAATTTTAAAAAATCCAATTAATATCTTCAAGTAATTATGCAACTAGACCGTATAATTATGTTGTAAACTAACCTACCCGAGTATTATTTTTTTAAATTGTCGAAACATAAACAATTTGTTTTTAGTTTTAATTATTTTTTAAGTGTCTACTTACCCACAATAAAATCGAAGTGGTTGTCTGCAAATTGCCTCCCATTGAATATCCTATCCCTAATCCTGTACGTGTTACTGTACAAACTTTCCCAGGCTCCTAAAGCGGCTATGAGAGAATAAAGAGATATGATCGCCTGTCGGCGAACTAAGGTATGCATTATTATTAAATTTAAAAGTGATTAATTTTAATATTTTAATTTAATTTTGAATGTAGACGATACTCCTCAACGGTCATAAATAGTTCATAAGAATATAACACAGGAGATCTCCAAGTACTGAAGATTCAGTTATAAAATAAAATAACAAAAGCTATAGCTACCCTCCTCTCGACATTAGAAGCTTGCGACTATTAATTTATTACAACGGTCTGTCCGCATTATTATAAATTGCATGCCTGCTAAAGGATTCTACGAAACTGCGGTTGAGGAAGAGGTAATGAAATACGCGATGAAGTTATTAAAAAATTGTGACCATATAGTAATTATTAAGATACTATTGGCCGACGATGTGTCATCACTATTTAAGTATGTATATAAGAAAACTTTAATTAGCTCAAAATCTAAGAAAAGTAAATTATAAGTTCATTAAGTGTCTGTAAACGTGTAATATGAGACCTAATATAGTTACTAAATCCAATGAATAAAGACAATAGTTTTAATAAATTGCCTCTTTCTCCAGCGTTTGTCTTCTAATAATACTTATTAGGTAGGCAATCAGCATTAAATATACGTAACTACACAAAGAGTACGTAAACACACATGACCATTAACCTTTTTACAAATTTACGCAGTCATTTACTATGTATGTACATACATGAAATCCATGTGAATCACTATGAAAACGCTGAGCGATAGAACAATTTAACGTTTACTGTAATATCAAACTGTCCATTCTACAAGGTTTAAGGTTAACTGGTTTTTTAGGTCTGGATGAGCTTCCTTTATTATTATTCTAGTAAGTATATACGTGCATATAGTTATTACTACTAGGTATTTACTACTTCATTACTATTGCTACAGCATATTCCAGAATATTAAATTAAATATTTTTGCGATTTTACCCACGTTCCAAATCATTTCTTCCTAATTTTTAAGAATTCCGTTAACGCGTAAGCATGTGAGCAAGTTCTTCCCTCTACGGGCAATGTCAGCGAGAGAGTACAATTAGGTACATGTGTATTTAATTAGTATAGTGTAAGTGTTACGTAACTTTTGTAAACTTTGTTAAAAATGTATAGTACAGATATTATGCATATAATGTACGCACAACGTTTATTTCGAGCTTTATCAGTGCATCTTCGCGGAAAGACAACTTTTATTTAGAATTTTCCTTGAAAATTTACGCGTATTTAATTAGGTTGGTACATAAAACTACATTCTTCTATTGGAATGTTGCATACTTGCGTAAATTATTAGGTCAAGAGACTAGATTTTAAAGCAGGAAAATTGTCAAAAAGATTATTTCATATTAAGCTATTTCTGTATAAAATGAAATTACCAAAGGAAATATTACATGTAATTCCCAGAAGGTCAAGTTAAGTCCAAGTTTAATTAATGTGATCCCATGTAGGTATTTACTATATAATGTTATATGTATATGCATCAACGACATAAAAGACAAATTTTTAGAACCACGTTGAGTTAATGAAGTTACAATTTTCTTTCCAGCTAAAGTGCAATTATAATTTATTTTTAAGGGAAAATAGAGAGTAGGGAATTCTTTCGAATCAAGAGATATTTTTAAATTTTAACGGGTATCATATGTCTTCGTAAATTTTAATGTACACAATTCCATATATATTACAAAATGATTTTTGCTTTACTCAAACATCATGGTTGCAGAACTAGCGTATCCCAATAGTTTACTTGAATTTAACGGTGATATTGATTCCAAGATCTTTAAATTGTTTTTTGACAGACCGTTTAATTAAGCAAAATGGACAAAATATCGAGATTAAATTTGATATAGGAAATGAGCTACTTTTATTAGATGTTGGTCGTTGGAAAACCAATGATAGATATGTGCTTAAATGTCCCACAACATTGGTTTAATTTTGAGAGTAGAATAAAAGTATTTTGTAAAAAAGATTACAGTTGTCTGTAAAAGAATTTTTAATTGTGTATTGTAGTGTATGTATGTCTAAGCTTTTTTCATGTCCGTTTTAAAATATTGTACTTATTAGTGATGGATGAAGACAATGATATGTTACCTCACAACTCACCATAGATATTTAATTTATAGTTTATTTGAATCCTTTCCAACCCCAACGTTTGTAATGATCCCGTACATATGTAAATATATAGCATGGACTTGTTTTATTACAATTACTAACTCTCATTGAACACTAACTGAACAAAGCAAATCTTTAATATTGAAACAAATTGTTAATAATGTTCTGATTGTTTCCATCTTTTAGGGCACAAACCCAACTTTTCTTTCCCGATTTTTTGCTGTCATATTTATTCAATTCTTTTACACTGTGTGTGAACACACGAATACAGATCAATTTGTTGATTAATACTATTGAAATGGTTTACATGGCCTCACTCTCACACATTATATTAACATGGATATGTGCCGGAGCTCACATTTACAGTTAAATATATTGTTTCTATACTTAAAATAATTGTAATATCTAATAATGAAAAAAATATTTTAAAGCCCTTTAATAGTGCTTAGAAGTAAAATTATAAAGCTTAACATTATAGAACTAGTACCCAGACAACTTTATAAATTGGGATTTTGGCATTTTTTGAGCATGGAGGTTTCCTACTCCCGGTGAGATCTTTAGAATAAGTATTTACAATTATTAAATAGATCTACATGCAAAATTTAATAAAAATTGCTGGAAAATGGTTGGCGAGCTATTAATTGAAATGTTAATTAAACGGTTGCCGAGGGCGGTCTTGTATAGTAACGGTGCCAAAAAGTTATCGATTTTTGCCTGTTTCTCGAAAGTCTTTAAGCATAGTATTAAGCACTTAAAAAAATTCATATATGTAAATGTGACCAAGTACCTTATTGACTTTAAGCCATTGATAACAAAAATCCGATTTATATGGGAAAGAATTTTTTCAGGTGGGGGTTTGAAGCTTAGACAGTTGTTTCTTTAGAGCCAAGTAAAGTTTTTTGGAGTGAGTTTTAAAAAAATGTAAAAGAGGGGGGAAAATCCACCTTGCAATAAAAACATCAGTAACAGATATAATCCTCTAAATAATTTATATTAACGGATAGATTCATACCCACCCTCATAACCTTTCTTCGACAAAACGATCTGCCAAAGCTGAAACTTTCGAGCTCTGAAAACTGCCGAGCACATACTCAAATAAAATTTAAACATACGATAGAACCTATCACCATAACGATTTTCAAATCTGTTCCAGCTGTTATCAAAATTCGAATCCCAAGCATCCAAAGTCTTGCTATAGTGGAAGCCCATGTTGTGCCAATCTTCGATGATGAAAAGTCCGTCTGAGTGGTCTGTGACATCCGAAGGATAGGGCAAAGTTCCATTTGGAAAAATATATTTATCCATCCAGGGGTCCGTACGCTTTATCACAGTATTATTCAACCCAATGGTATGGAGCAGGAACAGTCCGTCATCCTTCAAATACTTTCGAACGACTTGGAAATATTGTCTGTAGTTCTTTACACCAACATGCTCGAACATGCCTACGGAGACGGCTCGATCGAATACTCCTGAATAGTTCAGATCACGATAGTCTTGAAGTTCAATAGTGACAGGTAGACCGGAACATACTCTCCTGCCGTACTCAGCTTGTTCTTTTGAAATTGTGACGCCAACAACAGTAACTCCGTACTTGGATGCCAGATGTCTCGCCAGAGTTCCAAAACCACATCCTATGTCCAGCACTTTCATACCTGGTTTCAACATGAGCTTGGCAGCGATGAGGTCCATCTTGGCGATTTGAGCGTCCTCTAGATTTGTTGCAGATTTCCAGTAGCCACAAGAATAGTTCATGTTCTTGTCCAGCATACTTTCATACAAGTCATTACCTATTTAATTATAAGAAACAATTTATCAGAATTAGTGTATGTTTAAGTATAGTATTTAAATAGTTTAGAAAAAATAATGTTTTAATTTTATAATCACCAACGTCTTTTCAAATACACTGAACTCTCGCTATAAAAGATCGTTATAAATCACAAAAATCAGTCTCTTACATAGGATTTCTCTTATAGAGAGATTTAGTATGCATATAACCATGTATGATATGCGGGCAAACAGAATCTCCTACAGAGAGAGTTCTCTTATAAAGAGATCTCTTATAGCGAGAGTCCGGTGTACATACACAATGGCGTATATCAAAAACATTAACTATGTCAAACATCTTGTTGTATGGAACAATTTATCACAATTGATATATATTATGTGGTTTAAATAAATTTCCTAATCACCAACATATTTTCAAAAGCACATTGGGGAATCTCAAAAAATATTATTACCCAAATCATAATGCTTTTCTCCGACTTCCCAGGATTTTGCCTGGTTCTGAAGATTCAAGAGTTCAAACCGCAGTAGCTTTAAGTAACTTCGAAACTTCGACATTGATCGCTCTTTTGCAGTTTTCTTCAGATTATTTTTACTATTCAGAATTTTATTAAAGAACATCCGTAGATCCTTTACTGTCCACAGTTGATTCATGTAGCCTTCTCCTAATCCCAAAGAAAGATCCATCGCCATTTCGGTGTAAAACTGGGGCTTTAGGACTTGAATGTCCCATGGTTGGCTGCCATTGATGGTGATTCCCAGATCCTGAAATTGTTTCTTCACTGCATTTTCGATATATGACTTTGGACACAACGCCAAGCCGAATCTCTTTATGCGAGTGTACAGAAAAAGGATTGCTCCCACTAAAGATTCAAAGCCGCTGTACATGATTAAAAATGCAATGGGAACCCGGCGTTTCCTCCAGGACAAGTGAAAATGTTTCGTTCACAGCATCAGTATTTACGCAATTTAGGACGAACGATTTATGGACGAAAATCTTACAAATGTGCACCCTTCCTCTGTATTAAACTATATGGACAGCAACAAAAAACTTAAAAAGTTTCCATAACAGATATTTATTCTTTGGGTTTCCCCACATACAAGATGCCCTTCAAGTGTATGTACTTATGTATATGTACATACATAATACACCCACAAGGCAACTGCAACTACCAAAGTCATAGTAATAAATAGTCATAAGTTATTTAAACAAAAAAAGTGTATTTATAATTTATTGAATTTTTACAACAGGGCCCAAACTCTTGCCGGAGTGGAATAGTTCACGATTGCTGCCAAGTTCAAGACTCCTTGCCTGACGATGGGTAACGACGGTACTCGAAAGCTCGCACATTGTGAATAAAAATATTATTGTGAAACCACGTAAGCCATGATAACATAATGGATATCCAGATTGGTCTTTTTTTCTTCGAGAACAGGTTGTCCATTTACACACACGTGTTGGTTTTTATGATGCATTTATGGAATGTATTATAATATTGTATAATGTGGCTTTTTCGTATTTGATCCTGCGGTTGAAACTAGGTCTTCTGGTAAAAAGTGAACCAAATATACGCACCAATAATGTAAATTCTATTGGGTATGTACATATACATAGTGCCGACGAATCCTAAGATGGAAGTAATTATAAATAAATTATAATAGATGAACACAACATTTTTTATGAAATCATTTTGTTATTTATTTAAACTTAGATGCCGGAGATGCGGAAACTACTTGAGTTTTTTTCTCAAATACTAAATATCAAATAAAATACATGTACTTCCAAAATACAATTGCCAAATTCAAATATTAGTAATATTAGTTTAATAATTAATAATTATTTATGGGGTTGGGAGATTTTCATGATAAATGTTGCAAAACCTTTTTTAATTTAATAAATTTTGCAATTTTTCTTTTCAATTTTCAATTTCAATTTCATGGCTTTATTTACATGTTATTCCTTGGTCAGTACAAAAATATGACTGCTCTCCCCCAAGTAACATGTGTACTT
>JAQGAK010000199.1:0-120088 GCA_034696945.1 Lipothrix lubbocki
TCTTAATTACCTATTGTCCTGTCAATCATCTTCTCACCTCCCTATCCTTTAACATTAGGCGAGAGTTGCTGCATTTATCTTAAGCCTATTCCCTGTGTATATTATACACACACACACTCCTTTCCTCCTTCATCTCCTTTATGTGTATGTACTATACCTATATACCGTATATTAACCATTTTCTATGCGTTGTGCGAATAAGGATGCATAGCGTTATGTAGCTATGACATAACTTAATTGTAAACAAGAGAAATCCGCTTGCACTCTGCAATTATTATGAAATAGATTATTCGACTTGTGATTAAATAAAGTAAAACTGCTATGTTTAGCAGATTTTTTATGACGAACTCATCAACAGATTTAGATCAGAGCCAGACAGTATGTAGCACAGAAATAAATACGTAAACCACCTCTACAGTCTTCCTCAATGAAAACTCGTTATTTGAATTGAAAAAATTCTCGGGCGACACAACACAACAACAAATAATTTAACAAGTATATGAAATTAACACCTTTGACTCTGAGTAAAAAACACGGAGATGTAATGACATCAATACCTATATCGATGAGTAATATTTAGACAATGATTTAAAGGTTTTAATAACATTTTGAATCATTATAGCTTTAATAATTATGCGTTTAATAATAGATTTAATAATTATGATTTAACAATAGTTCACATAATTATGTTTTTCAGATTCGCTTAGAATACACTGCTGATTATAAATGATATTGAACACCCTTGAAAATACGCCTGAAATGAAATCGAGAAAATACACTAAAAATTTAATTAGTTAGAAGAGTTAATAACTAACGACCTGCTTTTGAATTCACTGTGTACATGACGTAACATCAGTAAAGGAATGAGGTGTGCACGGGTATGGATTTTGCATTGATAAGAAGCAAAGCGAGTGAAAAAGTGCATCAATAATTTCAAGAACAATGCAACCATGATGTTTAAACACTTGGATATCAACTATTCTACTATCTGAAAATAATTTATGTTTCATATCGGATGATCGGATGTCATGCAGTTGGAATAAGCAATTGCAGGGCTTTATTGTACAAGTGAAATATTATGTTACCCAAGCTTATCATTCAGTAATTAGCAAATACATACTTAATCATCAATCCACCTATTATTAATAAATGCATATCGCACACATGGGATACAAGGAACAAAAATTTATACACATCAAATAACTAGATACAAGTACAAATCGCAGCAATCCAAGAACATGACAGTAATCAGTGATTCCTTCTCCTTATCAAATGACAAGCCAAGACTTAGAAAACCCGACTGATGAATGAGTATATGGCATGAGAGGAATCTCAATGAAGAATTTACATTAAATGGGTTGGCATCAAAATGAGACCCGTAAAAAATTAAAATTTTGAGGAGTACGTTGTTAGCTTGAACGTTTTACTGCAATTTCCGATGCATGCTCTCAAAAAATAGTATGCATGTACGTAGACACTATTACTGTACTGAACGTAAGTAATCTTTATCACAATGTCCATAGGAGAGAAAAGACGTTACATTTGAAACTTAATTCAGCTGTGCTGGTGTGAAACTTAATCGAAGGGTCGCATATTATTGCATGTATGATTTTAACAAATTATCATATATTAGCGGTAGTACACAGGAGATTGAGAGAGACGGAAAAAGAGAGCGACGGAGAGACAGACGAGAGACAACCAAAGAGAGAGACGAGGATCACATGTACGTCTGGGGGGAAACAATCTTCAATGTATCATAATTAGGTCTTAATACCATATCCCGTAAGTTGTTTAAATATTCTATTTATTTAGTTAATTTTTAAGAACCTTCATGTACGTCACGGTGTGGACGGCACTAAGGAACCAGTTGGGGTAGGAATGCAACACATGACGGTTTTGATTTCGTTACAAAACCACTTCCATTCTATAGCCCCACTGCTTCAAAGACAAGCATTCAGTATGGTATAAAACAGAAACGCACTCATCCTGTTGCCTATTTAGTAGTAGCTTGATTTGAATTCCACGTGCGTGTAAAATAAAGTTCATCGTGTTTCTCTCATGTATGTATATCTAGTTGCATTGATTATATACTGCTGCAGTGCGCTTACTTGATAATTCATGGCCCATCGGTTGCCCAGCGAGTAAAATTGCAAACCACTAGAGAGATATAGTAGCCCCTATAATGGACATGTTGGACTGACTCAACAAGATGTACAGTACGCTCTAACCGTTTACTTGAGTTTACACTGTATAAAAGTTTTGGACGTGACGACTTAGTTGTTTATACATACTATTTATTGTCTCTTCCTATTTGTACAGTTTTGTTAGCATGGTATTTAAAAATGTATTTACACATGAATTATATAAAAAACAATCTTGCTCTGTGTCATTACATACTTGATTCTCTACAAACCCATATCTATAGGTACATTTTCCCCGCAAATGTACATGAACTTAAAGCCATAAATGTAAAGTACTGTAATTCCTCTTTCCATATTAATTTATAATTCGATTATTACAAATTTTTGACAACAACAAGTTTTTGCTTTGAATATTGCGGTAGTGGTGGATATTACTTTCAGACTTTACTCGCCTGTGGACATAATTTCGGAAAATGTGATGGGCATATAACTTTTTTGGTGGTATTCTGGAAAAAGTATTCTGTAGTAGCTACTTAATTTGTACGAAAAGGAAATTGTATACAATAATGCTACACTACTGTACTATGACTGTATAGAACACCAGAAATCTTGATTAGGTATCATGTTTCAAGTTGAACACATGGATAGTATTACCTGCTGGTATAAAGAATGGCAAGGTGTATGCTTAATCTAAAATAATGGCCTTGTTCATGATACGGTTAAGACCAATTATGTTTTAAAATAGGTACTACGGGGTTGTTCATTTTCTCATGCACAACTGCAGCAGAAACTAGTAATAAAGATATATAGACAGCCTGATGGAACTGTAAAGGAAAACACGCTTCACTTTTATATATTGCCCTCGGTAGTTCTTGTCATTTTAATTATACCTCCTCCGCTGCAAAATCTCTGTTCGTGCAGCATTTCCCACCCTTGTGAAATTTTCATGGAACACTATGACCTTGCCACTGGCAATGAGTTTTAAACAAGCTTTCTCCAAGAATATGGTTGACATTCTTGTGCTTGAAACGGATATACATTGCCAACTTGGGACAAGTATACGGAGAATACTAAAACGTTGAATATACATTACATTTATTATTCATTTTGTAATTCCCCATATACTTGGTATTTTTTCCTTCGCCCACTGAGAAAATTTGAGGTTCCCAGTATAAGTACATAATTTGTATGTACGTAAATAATAGTGACTCACCACGTCACCACTTTCCAGGGTACCCAGAGCAAAAAATGCAAGTGAAACCACCCCGGACTTTCCTCTACATTTTTTTCTAGATTTACCAGGAAAACAAGCCTATTACTGGGTTGGTTTTGCATTTTAAATCAAGTTATGTATCAAGATAATATTTACAGCTAAAATTGACTTTGTTATTTTTGAAAAAAATGTATATATAAAAAATTGAAAACTAATTGTTGTGTGTACTCACGAGAAATATATGTAATGTTATTTCTAATGCATAATAGATTTATCAAATTCAATTTTCTTAGAAACATACATTGGTATATGTATTTCGTTATATGCTAGCTCCATTGTTATCAGACAACCAATTCTTGTTTCTGCTTACCTTGGTCTGCAGAGGAAACGTGAAGTAAAATTATAATAATACTTCAACTTCAAATGACGTGAATGCAAGGAACAAAATATTTACTATTTAATATTATTGTAACAATCAAAGCAACAACACCTCAAGGGGTAATGCATCGATTTTACGTCAGTAATAATTCATATTTTAGTATGTACATTAGCTTGGATGGTAGTTTTGGTGATGAAAGTAATTTAGTGATTCATGGAAAACTTTATAAGAAAATTATCCACATAACAAAACTAAAAAACTCCTCAAAATATGCATGTTGTTATTTGTTATTAATAATTTCTATGCTCGGTTCATTTCAATCCATACTTTTCATGTTTGTAAACAAATATGGAAAGAAACAAGTTTTTGCTTCAAATTATTTATTTAATTATTTAAAAACTAGAGTAGCATATACGACTGTCGTTGAGACTAAAAAATGCAAAACTGGAATTTATCCTAAATCGATGATTAGCTTGTCCTTGATTCATTAAAGGTCTTATCGTCTGTACATCTTGGAAAAGTGAGAATCTTTGTAGGTATAAGGAAAGTTGTTCAGACAATTCGTTTCAAATTTTAACTTGCGGCTAGAATTCCCTCTGATTGAAAATAGAGCTATATGGAAAAGTGGTTTGAATTTCATTACGCATTAATTTAAATTCTGTCAATCACGGTTATAGACACTGGCGTGTAATAGAAGGCTGTCAAGGTGACTTTTCCTGTTGCAATAACTTAACTCTCCTTATCTACACATCTGTATTATAAGGTAAGCGATCATATATTAAGATGTTACTGACTGTCGTTGAAACGTGGATGATTATTTCAGAACTAAAAGATCTTGCGATTGCTAGTTTCGAGACAGTGGTTTAATTTTGAAGGATTGATAGCGATATGAAACTATAAGGAAAATAAAGCAGGAAAATATGTTAAAAATACACATGGAGCTTCATTTGCCAAACCGAAGACAGATTGGATGCAAATAAGCTGGCTAGATTCCCACCGTGAGGCTCTGCATGAATTGGGGAAGGTCTGAGTATATCTCCGTTTTTATTTGTCTCAATTGTTGATGGAGGATTTGTTTCTTACTTCAGCTCACCTGACTGAACTCTACCGACAAAAACGCTATTAGCAGTTTGAATGCCAGCAGTAGCAGTACAAATGATTCCTTCTAGCTGAAATTATTTCTTTTAGTGCACAGACTAAGTTTTTGCAAGTCCGATAGATTTTTACGAACACAAATGATCATGATTGGCTGTACAAGGATTTGTTAATCATTAAGTATTTTTTAGCTAACCATCCCCTGGGTTGCATGTACCTATACGGGATTGCAGTACTCCTATTTATCATCTGTTTAATTTTCAAAAGTATCCTTCCGTGAGGAATACAAATTGCTCCATTTCCAGTTTTGTTTGAATTTACATTGCATGATAAATGCACACACGTGTATAAAAATTGTAATTGAGTTTTAGAACTTTACGATTTTTTGTTCTCTAATGTCTGCAGTCTGCTATTATATACTTCTGAAAGTATCCGAGAACAATTTCAAAGGGATGTGTGGCTCTTTTGTATAACTAAGTGTTGTCAAGTAAAATGTGGGAAATTTTTTGAATACATGCCAGAGCTCGATCGAATATGTTTCATTTTGCTTGAGCAGCAGACAATACCAGCGACAGGGATGATCACATTTAATTTTAACCAACCTCGAACCTATAATTATTTGTCGACAAGAGACTAGTCAATACTTCATTCTTTACTTTAATAACTGCTTGTAAGTACAATGTAATAGATAGTGTCAAACCAGTCTAAACGGCCTGTTCATCTAGGAACAAATTATAGGATCCGGTTCCTTTACACGCATGTACTTACGGAATTATAATTTAGCTTCACATTTTTTAGATATGCATTATACATAGCTTTGCATGTTAGGTTGCAAAAAAACTTGATCGATCTTAACCTTCCTCATGACAATGTTCATTTGTATAACTGACCGCTGCCTCCCAGAACTTGGATTGACGCAAACGTTAGCTACTACTATCAACCAATAGCCCCGGATATTGTAACGATTTGCATGATCTTAAAGTATATTTGCTCCTGTGCATGCAAAGGCATACAATCCTATATACTTTAATATTTACTTTTGAGGAAGGCAGCTACAACAACATGGCAACAATTCGCAAGACTTCCGTTACAGAAAATTTTATAAAATATCTTATCTTATTTCCTCATTTCCTAATCTTAATTATACAAAGTGTTTACTATATGAACACCTAAGCTGTTTACACATTTACACAACTTAACGGTGATTTGATCGTTCAGCAAATATCAATACACATTTCCACGAAGGTTCACTGTATGGACATGGACTGTCGGATTGTATAGTAAACAAACGTTTTCACGCAATACTCTCATTTAGTATTTTGCTAATTAGTCAATTTCTATAACACAGGAATTATTGCCAGGTAATCATTGAAAAGCATGCCCGTATGTATATTCTATGTTAATGTTTGCAATCATGGAAGCAAACTTAATTAATGTGGATAATACTCAACTATTCCGTCAACAATGTGCTAATGGAATTGCGATTATGCATACAGCATCGCGAATGTTCTCAAAGGTAGTTGAATATGATTACATGTCATAGATGCTAAATCGTACGCAATAATACATACCGCACTACTGCCGCAATTAAAGTACGTTATTGCTATTTGATACACTACCTGATGTATGTGATTGTATAGTAATTATATATGTACGCATGTGAACACTATGAACTTGCCACTTGCCGCAACACAGTATCCATGGCATGTTTGTAAACAACAAGTTCGAATGCTTGTTATCCGATAGAATGGGCATATCTAATAGTTATAATTGATTATACATAGCTAATGCGGACCGCTGAAGATAATAGAGTCAAGTTGAAACATCTCTAAAATATTGTAATTTAGTGTCTAGGCGTGTGTTGCACTTTTTGAACTATAATTATTTCATATGTGCATTGTGTACTTGTAATCTGTAACACTACAGGAAAGTTCACACATGTAAATGTTTTCAAGTTATAACGAGCCTACAAGGAAACCAGGTTATGTCTACTTGTTGCTAACAAGCTGGATAAACAAATATGCTCCAGAAATCAATATGATTCACTAAATCAGTTTAACAACTTCCTTTACATTTATACAACGGCATTGCAACTTGAACTTGTTAATCATTTGTCCTAAAGTAATAACCAGGGGTAGGAATGTCCGTATATGATTAAGGATGAAACCATTATGAAACGAGGATAATGAGATGTAATCTTGAAGCAATAGAGAAGGCCTGAACATTTGCAGCTTAACAAATATTTTCAAGAGTTTATAAAAGAGTAAATCTCCGAAACCTTAAGACCAGTCAACTGATAGCGAGTGACTACAGTCAATAATTATATAAAATTTGTAAACGAGACACGAGTGAAAAAGCAGTCTTGTAGGAATAACGCAATAATATTTTCCTCGTTCCTCCATATAATGCACTTGATATAACAAGTATTGCCATAATTAATTCAACTTCAAACTATAAGTATAAGAGAGTAATAATCTAGGAGTGCATTTCCAGAATGTTTACAATATCCAGACTCTTGTTTATCCTGCCAGTGATTACCTTTTTGATATTACTCCACCATCCGTGTGAAGGTTACTCGGTGATAACTAATCAAAAACAAGCTGTCAGTCAAAGCGCAAAAACATTCTCAGAGCAGAAAGATGAGGGAATTGAGTGGAAGATTTGGGATGGTGAAACGGACTATGCCGCTATTAGTATTGTGTTCTGGCCAGTGATCCTTATCTTGGTTTCCGTACTTGTAATACCCACAGCGCTAGTCATGCTCGTCATTTTTGCTATTCCTGCTCTGACACCCGCGGAATCGGGTGGTGAAGGTCGGGATATCTCTGAGGTCTGGGATTCTGTCTACCTAACTCAAAACGTCCTGAACGGAGCGGAAGAATGTCTGGAACGTCTGTCCTGCGAGTTGGCCAAAGTTGCTAATAAATATGCATACCCTTTGGCAAACCGGATTCAAGAGTAATATATGCATAAAACATATCTGTAAACTAAAATGATTGAATAATCCGACATTTTTAATGGACATCAAAGGTTATGAAATATGTATCGCTATTCATCTTTCGAGATTGTTATCAAAATTCATCACATACATTAATGTTTTTTTACTTTTGCTTTGCGAATGAATGTAACTTCCCCGCAAGGCTTTGATGTAATTACAGAAAGCACTTTCTGGAATATAATCTAATAGACTTACTTCTCCGTTTTTACATTATGTAATTGAAAGCAGATTATTATCAAACCTATTAGATTCCAGTTAACTTAAATTACATACCAATCTCGTCGTTCTTTATATTTGCAGCAAAATTGCTAACATCGCCGTTCTCAGTTCAGGAACAAAAGCTCGGTTATCAAGATCATTCGAGGTTGCTGCTGGACTTGGGAGAAACGAAGGATGTATTCAATTTACTTGCAAACCTTGGAAAAATATTAGTTCCACAAACAATACCATCTCTCGTG
This sequence comes from Lipothrix lubbocki, assembly GCA_034696945.1. Taxonomy (NCBI): domain Eukaryota; kingdom Metazoa; phylum Arthropoda; class Collembola; order Symphypleona; family Sminthuridae; genus Lipothrix; species Lipothrix lubbocki. The sequence continues at coordinate 8,285 of JAQGAK010000199.1, forward strand.
TCAGTGGAACTCTCAACACCTTTATTAATTCCACAGACTCCATCATCGATCAGTTTACAAACACATTGGGGAAACGTTTTGTTTTTCGAAAGAAGAAGCCAAAAACTCGAACTCAAGTAATGCGAGTAAAATAAAATTACCCAGACTTTACCAAAATTAATTAGATTCATGTCGTTACATATATATACATAGGAGGAATCAGATTATAGATCATACCAAAAAGTAATTAAATCTCATGAGGTGTATTCATAAGTATTTCGAATGTGTTCAGTTTGAGCATGTGAACTCAATAAATTAATAAATACAGATAGAGGAAATAGAAGCCAGAAGCCCATAATTTATTGCAAAAATGTATAAGCTTTGACGGTAGCTTGAAAGGTACCGTCGCGTCGCAATGAATATCACACAAATAAAATTACTGCATTACTTAACAGAGATGAATAAATAATATTCTTCTCTGTGATCCGCCATAAAAACAATATACTTATACTACCGGCTTATAATTTATTCATAAGTGATACCTCCATTATTACTGCTCTTTTATTTGCAGTCTCCATCAATAAGTTGTAAAGATGCTTCATATTTATTGCTACCAATGAAGTTCCTATTTTTTCGTTGATGGGACCGTTTCATTATCATCTGTAGATATACCACGAGAGTAATGAAGATAAAAAACTATCGCATGTCATTAAATCATGTAATATTTTATTTCTTTTGAGTGTAATGAAATAAAAACAATTCCAATAATGCGGTCAAAGTACATACATGAAACCACTTTCATGCGCAAAATGCTTGTTAAATGCAATTTTCCGCAAAAACAAAATGGTAATAAGCTGGCACGGATGGGTTTTCGTAAATTGTTCTTTCCTCGTATATCGAAGGAATAATTACATATTACATACATATAGACGCTTAAAGAACCATGAACTCAAAAATACAAGACTTGCAGAATCATTGGATTGAGTAATTTTCAAAGGTGATTTCGTTCATAGGTATGTACTTGTATGCTTCTAAGTTAATTTATAAGTTCTTATTACATTTTTCCTACTCAACCATTTCATTGTTGTCCTACTGCACATTATTGCAATTAATTTTCAAGCCTCCAGACAACTAGAGACGTCTTATTTAAAAATATAAATAAGAATAATGCGACCATTGTGAAATGAATGGAGTTCTAAAATTAGACACACGTGTTTCGGACTTTGTATGCTTATACCAGAATATCAGTCTAATGGAACGTGATGACCTATGTTAAAGCAGGAGATGAGCATATGGTCTAACATGTATAGGACAAAGAACTCGCATTAATCAATCACTGTGGTAGGTACATAATTAAGTATTAAATTCTGGAGGCCATGATTTCGTAATTGACCAATTCAAAAAATTGTAAAGCAGCAAAAACGTGTAAAAGTTATCTACTCTGCGGCATATCAAACCAGACAGCAGTGTACGGATACATTGGAAAAAACATCAATCTGTTACTACAACACACAAGGAATTCAAATGACGTATGGCGTTCCTATATACTGCTTTACGTCACAATTGTGTATCTGACAGCCGTACCTGTATGCAAAGTAATTTACAAACAAATATACACCTGTTTTTCTGTCTACGCTTGATTGCAGTGTTTCCAACAGGGAATTCCGTGGAATGAACCAGAAATAGCAATATTCCCGGAAGAATTTTCGCGAGGAAATAACTTCTAAAGTATCATGCGACAAGCTCCCTTCCTACTTCTCTAATGCGTTCTTAGAATTAGTTTTTAAAGCAAGTAAGGGGCAACCTGTGGTCAGTACACTATTGTGAATATTTATTTAAAAAAAGATTTTTGAGATGTGAAGTGAGAACGTTAATAATCTTTGAGTTGAATCTTAAGGATTTATGACTTCCCCTCGTTAACTATAGTAGAATTTCTGGAGGCCATAAGTTGCTACTTATCTTAGCAATATGTAAATTGCAATAATAAGGAGATACGACGTAAGTATATGTACAGATACAGAACGCATGCATGTTTGGTTGTATGTATAAGTATGTGGCTTAATAAAATCAGTACATACAAGTTACACAGCATTACAAATAAGTTCTTAAGATACTTGCGTGAATTCATATACATAAATTATTATTAAATTTTAGTGTGTACAGATATAGCCAGATCAAGACAAACAAAGCCTTGAAACAATGACCTTTATTGAAGCTTATGAAGAAAAGTTGCAGCGACCGGATATAAGTTAGTGCAGCTAGTCGTCAAAACAGTGTTTACGTTCTATCGACATCAACGATAGGTTAGGTACACATGTACTTATCGACACTAGCAAGACAGCATGTAACATAAAGCTATTGTTAGTAACAAAAAAGTCTTTAAGTTCTTTATACCTAATAATAAAATAATAAAAGTTTTTTCACTTGTTTTATATGTATGTATGCCCTTCTTTCCTACTTAGCATGGCTAGCGATTGTTGCTTTAGTTTATTAGCTGATATCAAACTATGTAAGTTCAAGGTTTTCTCAGAAAGACTGGTATAGTACATACAATTTATTGTTGGTATATGAATCGCGTCTAGATAAGAGTCAACAACCCTTTTTTATGCGGTATGAGCTCTTTTTCATAAGTAAAAATAATTCGTATTATTGCAACAAGCATTAGCAAACCATATGCAAGTTTTCGGATATAATCAAATTCTTGAGAAATTGATTTAATGAAAAAAGGTTTGTTGAAGGCAGTTAATTCTAACTAGGGATTTAATCAATCTAACGTACCTGTTTAGCTTCTGATGAGTAGGGATCTCTCAAACTGGAATTTTAGGTATACTATTAGACGAAACACAGTTGCAGTAGACAGTGTAATATATTGTAGTGCAAAAAGTATGGTCACCGTCACCGAATATCTTCCTTCTGTCGTTGAAGATATTTGTATATGATGGTTGTGTACGAATTTACTACTCTACAGTAATTATTGAAGGAACTATATGCGGTTTCGAAAGCTGTGTTCAAAAGCTGGAAATTATAACTGTGAGAAAGGGACTGGCCACGTACAACAATGTGCACCTGAACATTCACTTTTGTATGAGACGAGCTATATAGCTGACAATATATAGAGCCAACAAGAATCAGAATCAACTAAACCGGTTGCGTTGGACAATCGACGACGCCGTTACTGTTGTTGTTGATTAGAAAATCACAACTGGATCATTTCTCCTCAAGAAACACATTTTCAAATGAGAAGAGCATTATTAAGATAGTTGACTTGACTTTGCCATAATGTACGGTTAATTAAGCTCTATTTATTTGAAGCCTTTTCAAACATTAGGATTAACGCCAGTTAATAGTTTTTGAGGAGTCATTTACAGATTTCCGTGATGTATACTTTTTCTTACATAAATTTACTTTAACCATCTTATGCCTGCTGCGAAATTAAATACAAATAAATAAACTATTATGTATTTACTTAAATTGAGAGGTAATATAGCTAGTGAGTTAATAAAAACTGAATCACAATTTCATTACTTAAATCACCCGTGTATTTACATCACGTTTAACTATGTATACATAAGTTTCTCTTTGCATAACAATAAGTGAAAGTCTACTATACATAAGTGTAAGTAAAGTACAAAGTTTATTAAACATAATAGTATTTGCACTCAGTCTTTCCCCTGAAACTTTAATATGAATAATCTTTTCAATATATCAAACACATGCAAGGATTATGTTATACCAAACGCGTTCGATTCTTAAGCTTCTGTTTAACAGATTCTATATAATTTGAATTGTTTATAAAACTGTCATCATTTTAATTGATCAGTGGAATGCTGTGAACGCAGTGACAACGCCATCCGTTTTTGCCTTAAAAGTAAACTTCATTCAGACAGTTGTAGCTGGTTGAACTTTGTTCGGGTTTGTTCAGACCGTCGGTGCATAAACCTGTGCTTAATCTGTCATTTTGGGCTGATGATGCACTATTGTCTGTCAAAGGATGCAAGTACGGTATTTACCGACCTGCGTAGGATACACTCTGGTTCTTACAGGAATTTAATAAATAGAATGTACATGAAAAATCTAAATGTTTTCACAGTTTACTTTACGATTATGCAATGCATAATGCATTACATGTCATGTACATGTAACTGTATGTAATATAATGATAAATATTGTCTACAAATGTAGATACCTGTTTTCAAGTGAATAATTAACCTCTGATCCTATTTCAATCAGTTATCATGTTTTATTCTTTGCTTGCTTATGCTTCGACCGAGATAACGTTTTCTCATATAATAAATTGCGAGAGCGTTGATGACTCAATAATGACCATTTATATGTAGCTTATAATTAACTGTATATACTAGTGGCACCGAAGTATCTTGGAAGATCTACATTAATCATGTGACCATCATTTAACGGGTGATTTAAGTTCTGAGTAAGTGAACACAGTTTCATGCATTTGTAAACAACATTCCATTCTCAGAAATTCACTCAATGGTTATAATAGTCACCAAATAATCTTACTGCGTAGAGTAACAACAATCCATCATCCGGTAATGTGATAATATACTTTATTGCCTAAAATAATGTTAACATCTTCTCATTAACTGCGACTACGTGCTTGCAACTGTAAATTTACACGATCAACAATAAGTATCCATTTCAGTTGATGCTCGGTTTGAATTACATACAAGACGTAAATTGGTACTGTGTGCATTTACCCTTATGTATATAGTTACTTAATCTTCATTTAGACACACAATCCACTTTCTCATGTAATTTCATTGAATTCAATTTGGATTTCCTCATGATGCTTCTTCATCCACTCATATGTGTATCCTCTGCTTGCATGTTTTTGGAAACTCGTTTAAAGCACAACTTGTTTGGTCGTTTTGTTTACTCATTAATAATTTACAGGAAATTCCTCTGTCAGTAAATAAAATATACGCTTGATCTGTATCTTTTATCATTATCTTACTTGTATTGCAATATTATCATATAATAAACCGTATTGATGTTCAGTCCACAACAATCTTTGGAATAACATCATTGACGTCAATTGTAAGTTTAAGGACTTATATGATTGTACATGATGTGCATTAAACTGAAGTGCAACTAGTAAGATGAGGGTGCATGAATATAAAAGGTAAATGCAATTGCTCTATCCAGACTTGCAAATATTACAAAACTCATAACTTATCGGATCTTGAGTAAATAAATAGCAGTTGCAATAAATTGTAGATAGCTATAGATAAGAGTAAACGTTTTTGTTGCGACTTATTGTTTAAGCTTATTGTCTATAACTGTTTCTATTGACGTATATAACTGAGTTATAGGATCAGTCTCATTGACAAGGATTACTACACGGGGTCAAAGGGTGTACAAAGCCATTAACCATTAGTACTTACCATAGGATGCTCAGTTCCAGCAGCATGCAATCTGATTACCGGTGAATTAAAAACTTCTTTATGGCCTTGCCTGATCCACGCGTTACATATTGTAAAATAGAGTATTACTTATTTATTTTTATAATAGCCGTACAATTTATTATTTACAGCACTTTTTGTATTTTTAGCTTACGACATCACAGTTCTAGCCGCGAACAAAAAAGCACACAAAGTAATCATAATGAAGCATTAAAAATGATGTCACCATATTTACAGTACGTAATAAATTCGGATGCACAAACTAGTGCGAGGTGCGTGTGAAGCGCGTGGATGTAAATTAATTACTAAAATAATGACGTTAATTTTCATGGAAACAATACTTGAAGTTCAGGTCGAGGTACATCTATATGTATTAGATACTATAGATAGTCATTACCTGTTTTATAATCACGTAAAAACAGATTAATTAAGTCTAACTGTAGTTCGTATTCTTATTTTTAATTCAATGCAACTTTTGTAATCAATCTATGCCATACTTATATTGTATAGCTGTAACTTTTACTTAAGTTTCTTAGTATATCTAAAGCTGATGTATCTTAGTATATTAAATAATGATAGCAGTAAAATATATTCAATTAAATAAATAATACAAAATAATATACAATATATTAAAGTATAGTATAAATAGTATGTAGCAAATAGTATATTTAAAGCTTAAATATCTTACAGTTAGCATATTAAATAGTGATACTGGGGGGAGAACAGTCTTCTTTTTGTACTGACTCAGGAATATCACTTTAAATAGAGCTGAAATGAAATGAAATAATAAAGACCACAATAACTCAGACTGGACTGCTTATACAATATAAATATACATACTTATGTTGATTAGGGTTAATATTTGCCCTACAAATCATATCCAAAATTTTCTCACAAATCACAACGATGTAAACATAATGTGTTTAATCTACATTATAGTATTACAAAATGTAATACTATATTATTCATATGCAAATAAATTTGCAAGGCTACAATGATTGCAAAAGTATGTATAATATGAAATCTGTTATGGAAATAGTCATCCGATTCCTTATTAGATAGTCGACCTTTATTAACGAAGATACCAACGCCGGTTTTTATACATTATGCAATGAACGTCCAGTTTCACAGGAGTTTGTAATTAGGGTTGTGAGTATTACATACTTGTTTTTGTTTATTTATACTAATAAATAAATCTGTGGGCATGCAATATTTACCTCCTCGTCGCAATTCAGTAGGCACTGGTGTGGTACATATGGTTTACAATACTACTTTTGATGTGTAAAGGAAGGAAGATACTAAACCATAAACAAGCTTCGTCATTGTTTTTAAACCTTTATCATTAAAAAATCCCGTCAAACATTGTATTTAAATGGGGTAATTATTAATCTAACTGACCACACTTAAGCGTATGTACAATGTACAACCTGGCTCAGTTTATTGGCGGACTCAAAAAATTAATTTGAATTTTCTGATTTTACAGATTTTCCCTTGTTGATCAAGTATATGGTTCGCCATGTCTTCTTCCGATTGTTATGCTCGTGAACAAAAAACGTTTATTTTCTAAGAATGAAGGTGTGACTCATAGGCAAAAAGTTCTTTGAAATCAATTGTCGGGTTTTTACACTCTACAAGGTGGAGGATAAATGATGCATATGTTATTTTTATCACAATAATGATGGCAAGTTGCTGCACGTATTGAATATATGCATGTTTAAAATTAGATCGCTTTATTAATAAAATCTTAAAGTCATAAGATGATACGCGGTTTTATTTGTGCCTTATAAGTCACTCTCCCATATAGATCACGATAGTGATGTGCTTCATGTGTAAAAATAAATTCAACGACGTACATTATTCCAAAAAACTCGGTTCGCAGACCAGCAGGTAACAGTGGAAGGAACTTGTCTACCAAGGTTTTGCATCCAATGCTATTTTTAAACTTGATTCTAAAAACAGTGCAAAGTAGGACTAGTTTTATAATCCACGTTTGATAATAATTATTTAACGATTCAGATGTGCAGACAGGTATCGCAAAAACAACCACATACATTTACTAGAATTAAGAGACTACACAAAAATGTTTTGGTGTAACAACTCCACCTGCCGTTATGTTTCAACATAATATGACAACTAAAAACGTTTGGATGTGGCTGGTGGAGGCATAACTAACAAATACACAGTGGATATTTTAGCACGAATTTAATACTGATTATACATTAGTATAACATTCTAGCGTTTGTCATTTTAGTTTACAATGTTTACATTAAACTGTCATAATCAAAGGGTGGTCAGTCCTCGGTATTGGGACTACAACATGGCTTAAAACGTGGGCTTAGACCTGCAACGTTATTACCGCCATTGCCATACAAAGAATAACAATCGTTTAACAAGTTGCAGTGCTTTTATATTACGGTCACCTACTGAAACCAGCATAAAGACCAATTTATCCAACACGAATAACAGGTGTATGGGTATAGTTTCAAGACGAAGATCCCCGACGATCAATTCATTGACTGCAGGAGGATACCAGATGCAAACAATAACGCATTACGCCAAACTACTAAAACAAATACTATATTTAAATTTCATAATATTATTTAATGTTATTTAACAAAAAAATAAAACACTGCCCTACTTATTTGTAGCCCATACATATAAGTAATTACATGTACATTCAAAGTAACCAAACATTCCCATGAAGATCCACTTCAAACAGTTTATCATTTGACGATTTAACGATAATGTATAGTTTTTTCATTCCTCAACAGATGTAGGAGCTGTTCCATTAGTGGACTGTATTACACTTATGTATATATCCAGTGCAATAATTTTAAATATTTTTAACATCATTTGGGAGTTGAAGTGCAAGTTGGGGGGGATGACTTACAGGTTTAATTCTGTCGTATACAGTTGAAAGCGTTCGAGTCAATACTGCAATTGCAACTGAATATAAACCGGAACTATTTTATTGCGAGTTGAAAAGGAACGCACTTCAGCTCTTTTAAAGTTACACGTACACATGGTGTTTTATTGATAGATGGCTCTATTCCTAAAACAATACATATCACCAGCTAATGTCTGTCTACTGAGATGAAAGCCGCTAATTTTTATCCAGAGGAACTACAACACATAATGTTAATGCATTATCACACTAAAGACAACTATCATCACTAAAACAAAAGCACTACAGCATATGGTAAGTCCAAGTGGAGGTTGTTTCTGGTTACTACAATTTACAATATTATATCCTCTTCATTTTTATACATCCATTTTTACACACTCATCAAGGTTTGGAAGTCGCATGCACACTTACAGATTTAAGCATGGGGCATGGGTAAAGTCGGCAGGTATGTATATAATTTGTCCTGTCAGAACCTATCAATCAATTACGTATGATACAGAATAAGGAAAGAAAAGTTATAAAATAGGACAACAACCTTTATCAATATCTTGCGATTACAGCATTCGACAAGCATGCAGTCCATATTTGCTAAATACAAAGTTCATTTTCATTTAATACTTCAATAAACCTGTTTAACAAAACGAATTTTAAATGCCATACAAGTGTATTTATACTCCACGTCATACAACCATGAAGTGTAGTAGTGACAGGTATCCCATATTCTGGTTGTATAAAACAAAAGTTGTTTTATTGGGACATCCCGACCTTCCACGTCTTCCGTAAAATTTTGTGTTTAAAAAAAATTAATTTTTACCTTAAAAACTGTAATAATAAAATCCTGCCGGTGAAGATACCTACATGCAAAGCACGTTGTTAGGACCGCTGCATCTTAACTAGAGCTGAACGAACAAACGCAAATAAATAGGACGCATGATCGCTCCGCTCTGGTCAAAAAATCAGTGTCCAATAATTACGCAAAGTATCTTGATCTTGTTGATAAAAAAGTACGTCAGTTCCTTAGACACAGTTAATAGTAGACGTGGGGTTATAAAATAGGCAACCGGTCAACCCGATAGCCGCAAGAGGGTCACAGAGTGCCTTTACAACCGCCAACCACTCCAGTCACCAAAAACGAAATGGTATTTTTACCTGGATCAAAACTAGACAGCACTCCTGCTTATTTCCTCGTGTGAGCTTTGTGCAGACTTTTTACAGTAGCAAAGATATGATGTACAGCATACATATCTAACAATAAATTACGGCGGATGAATAACGACGGTGAATATTTACATACCTGTCACTACTATTACTCTTGTTATATCAACTTTGGAGTCGAATCGATGTATTGCATAATTATTAATATCCATACTCTATAAGGAGGATGGTAAGCAGGTATGCATTAATTATTGGGTATGCCTATGAAAATGATGGTGAATGAGTGCGATACAAGAGGAGACGACATTTATCAATACATGGAAATGTGGAGCACACTTGTTAGCTTTTTAAGATTCGCTTCACCAACGGCAGTTCATTGAGGTCCATTTGAATCCTTCGCCTTATTATTGCACCTGTACAGGTGGTCGTACAGTAGCTTGTGGTTTTACACTTCCAGCTTCACATCTACGTGAATCGTCCCACAAACGGTAATCCAATAGATAAAATTTAGTATATTTTATGTACACAAAGACCGAGGGAAAGGTTTTGTAATACCGGGGGTGAGAAAAGCAATTCAGACATTATTCCCAGACATATTGGCATAACCTGGTCATAAATTCTTCTTAACTAGTGATGACTATAGTCTTTTTATCGATTTCCGCACTCCCACTTTGAAAATATTTTTGATGATGCTGGGGGTAAAGTCTTAAGACCACTTACCAATGAGATATAGCTTAGTTAATAATAATAATAATCCAACATTTGCGTCTTTTCCCCAAAAGTCTTCGTGTGGAGTTCCAACACACCCTGGATTTTTTGTGTCTATCTCAGTCATATCTATATGTTGTCTATTCGTTCTATCTTTTATGCTTATCTTTATATGCGTGTATTCACTTAAATCTGCTTAAATAACATTTATTTCTGATGCTTTCGTTAGTACAGTGTAACATAAAACCAGAGCTGAAGATACGTGTACTACAGATGTAGATAGTGGCTCGTTGCTGCACTTGAGAATTTTCAGGATGTCAGAAAAGTTTAAACTGGAATCAATGTAAAGTTGTAGTATGATCCTGCAAATTCTTGAGTTTAGCAACGCGCACAATATTTGAAAGTACGTAAGTTTAACACATTATGTTCTCAATCAATGCCTATAGGAGTCTACGAGTGGAAGGCATTTGAACGGATAAGTGCGTTGGCAGTCCACAGACTAATAAAATTGTTGAAGACTCTTAACAAACAAATTTTGTAACGATTTCATACAATCTGTAGTTCTGTAACTGTGTATAATACATCTGCAGTTGAAAAAAATTGTTAATTTCGTTAACAACTGTTGACTTCTTATTTGTAACTAACTATTTATGGCTCCATTGAGTCGGAAACGTTCTTTCGAGTACACTTTCAACATCCAGGAGTGTTTAAAAGTTTAGTCTACGTCAAACTTATAATACAATTCCACGTAAAATGTCATCAATTTGCATACATTGCGTTCATATTTCTAAGAATCAGATACAATAACAATATGACATTAATAGCAACAAAGTGATGTGTGTGTAGATACAGAATACAATTATATTAAATACAATTCTAAAAATAATAAATTCCAAAATTTACTGGCGGATTCTCGTTTAAAACCAGTTGACGCTAAAGTTTATGTACTCTTGATTAGTTCTCAGGAAAATGAAGAGAAATTTATGTACGTACATAGCATTTGTGTGTACCATACAAATACATTTAATGTATGTATCTTACAATGTGGATGCATCAATCTGATAATACTGGCAAGACAGATAATAACTACCATTGGGCATTTAATACACTATGTACCTACACATGAGCGAACTCCAAAAAGTGAAAGCAAGTTCACTATTAAAATAGCATCAAACTGCTTACAACCTGCGGATTAAGAACATTACTTTTAGTGCTTAGGTATGCAGGCATACATAAATGTATATAAAAATATTATTAGTCATTCTTGCTTTACAATCAGGCAATACGATGGTCATCAGATGATTACAGAATCTATAGCATATTTATTTTTACACATGATAAAGCTTGGGAGCGTGAGAATGAAGGAGTAGGAAGAAGAAAATGAAATATAATCTTTAATAACTTCTAATGTACGTATCATCAACAGACTGAAACTCTGTATTTAATCTTATGAATGTAAACAGAGTGTATTTATTGCTCCGAGTATTTGCGAGCTTCTCTCAACATTAGTATTGAGTTTCATCAGAATTGTATCTTATTATAATCGGTCCGTAACCACGTTAAAAAATCTGGGGTGACATTTTCTCCACACATTACATACATATAAGCATGTACATTAATGCTCGTAAAGAGATATTCGTTGTACCTACATACAATGCAGACCAACTTCTACTGTAACTATTTAATATATCTGAATTTTGAAATGTTATTCGGGCGTTTCAATTTTATTGCCGTATGAGAAATGACAAAAGCCTGAAAATTGCAACTAAAATTTCGTTCAAACAGTGAATTCATATAAATATAAAACACTTTCAATAATTACATACTTGAGCTTGCAGATTGAAACTACCATATTTGAAATTGTGAAGGCATAAAAAGTATTAAGAATAATTAATAATTTTTAACATGGAATATTATGAAAGACATCACAATGTCCAGTTGTTACCGGACTGTTTCTGAAATACGCTGCCTCTAAATGCTAGTGTGATGCTCTATATTTAGTAGCATCTATAAATCACAGTCAACTCAATAGTTCATATACTGCAATAATAAATCTGTTAATGATATGTATCGCATTTCAGTTTCCTATAAGAACTCATCGAGTTAACCTAGGTCACACGATATAAATGACTATATCTTCACAAATGGTCTACTCATAATTTTTCCCCAACGGTTAAAACTACTATGATGTCGTAAAATCAAAAATTGTATTTGACCGTGACAAGTTGTTAAAGAATCTAAAATGTATAAATTCCGTGACACTTCCTTCAACTAAGGTTATCAAGGTTTAAATTAGGTTTTAATGTTACAACGCGTGCATATTATACATGTAATTCTCCAGTTGGGTCCAAGCCTATGATCATGAACCGCCTTCCTGTGAGTATTGTTACACTTGAAAAAATCACCATGTTTTATTTATGCCTTATACAAAAATAACAACAGGGTAGTGCAATAATATAATGAGTAATGTATCAGATCAGTATCAACTACCAATCAAGACACAATATAGGTAATGCCAAATTTACCAAAACCATGTGGTGGAAAGTAAAGATGCCCCAACCAGCAATATTCATGTACAATAAACTGCATATGTACGCTACAATATTGACAAATCAGCACCTTTGGTATACTGCCTGATTCATTGTTGTCAAGAATAAACCGGATACGCGTCATTCCCATTCAATAAAAATATTTTCTCCAGTGTTTACATTTCCTTCTTATGTATCAAGAAGGTTAGTAAACAATATGTTATATAAGCCTTTAATTCTAAAATACGTATAATTATACATGTATGTATACCTTCTATCACTTACACCAGAAAAGTTCAGTTATAACTGAACAGATAAGGAGCAAAACAATAGCATATAGCCTTTAGGAACGTAAGGTTCCCAAACATTTTTCAGAATCAGAGAATATTCTTTGATGGAATGTTATACTGAATCAACGAGGGAAATCCATAGGATGACTAACTTTGGTTTAATAAGTGTAACAGAAAGAAATACACGTAAAAGAAGGTATTAATATTGTTATCACATCCAACAACCCATGACACTCGTTTTATTTCCACACACCGTACTTCATTACTCTGAACAGAAATGAACGGTGCGTCATTCAGTTGAGTAAATCGGTAAAGAATTAGTTTCCTTTACATAATAATGTCAAGCACACACTCGCATGTGAAGTGACTTGAGTTTGTTTCCGCTCACATTTGATATTTTGTCAACATTTTGCGTATTTAACCCAAAAGTACTTAATATTATACTCAATGAAACTTTTCATTTGCTTTCAAACCCACAAACTGTAAATTACAGTAAGTTATGAAAGAGCTAAATTTTCGTCAATGTCCCCATCAATAAATGACATTTGTAATTATGGAGCTTTACCTATCTCTAATACTTACATTATATATCTACATCTACAAGGCAAATATAATATATAATAACACATTCTTTATCCGCAGTATTGTATGCATCAGCTAACCTTTCAATACCTAACACCATGGTTTACATATCTCCATTTTCCACTGTCACGTAGTTCCAGTTTTCTCAACTCAGCTAACAAAATATGCATTTTGTACCGTGCAAAATAATTTCCGCCCTGCAGCAATTCTTCCCTTATGGCACTCCATGTAACATTTATTTAGCTACTTGTATTTTTCTTTGATTATGGACTTAATGCTTGGAAAGTTGAAAGGTCACAACCTAACAACAATATGAAATACACAAAATTATAAATATCTACACGTACAAGCAAATAAACATGTACCACTGTACTCACATCCTAACTAATTAATTATTTCCTCCGTAATTTCTCAACAATTTATATTCCATCATAATAATATTATGGTCGTGGAAGACATTATGAAAATGAGATCAGTTTAGTTAGTAATTAACCTTGCAATAGTTCCTAACTATTAGTATGTATTATTGATACAGTAGGATTATTGATAAGTTCACTTAAACAGTAAGGGGAAGAAAACTATAAAGCTATGTAATATTTGGTAAATATAAATACTCGGAACATGTATCAACCCACATATCATACTATCTTGATACATGATCGAACATCGTTTTACATCTTATAACGTCATGCATCATCCCACATTATCATCACACGATGGCATAATACATATTTGAGCGTTGCTAAATTCCCGAACCTGCAGGTATCTAAGTAACATGTACGCTGACGCCAATGCAAAGCCAATTTATAAACTACTTGTAGCTGAAAATATTTACAAATTTAGAAACTCCTAACTATCACACAATCACTTATATTATCTCCACAATATACATATTATAATCCCACAACATATCTCTACAGCACCAGCTTCAATGCACAAAACAAGTTAGGTATAATAGAACCAACAGCTTCAATAAAATAAGTTCAGCATTCACATATGTACAGATTTATGTACGTATACTTATATGATACTTCACGGGAACAATAAGTGTGTTTTCATTTCAAGTCACAATTATCACTGGAAAATAAACAAGACATAAACCTCTCCATACATGTATACAGTAGTTAGTAGTACATTCTAATTCTAAGAACATATTATCATTTGGGAAGAGAAATTATTGCTGCATCCAGCATCACAATTATCATCCAGCCAGCGCAGCGTCCAAAGTCATTTACTTTATTATCATTCCAATGACTTGATAATTCTTGCTGTCAGTCAGACAAACATGTCGTTTATGATTTTCATTTGGTATTGTATGTAAGTGTTGATGTACAATGTCATCTCCGATTTTATTCTGCATTGTATATATGCTATTTTGAATTTTACTGTATTGTATAATATTAAGGATGCCATTTCAGTTTTTTATTGCATTTATTGTACCGGATTTATATTCAGAGTATAACATTTTTGAATTTTATTGTTCTTATTGTAATGCATTTATGTACATATATTGAGAATATCATTTTGATTGTACGTACTTTCATGTAATCAGTAACACTGTAGATGTCATCTTGGATATTTATTTTATTTTGTTTAATACACTGAGGATGCCTTTTGTGATATTTATTAACTTTGTTTAACATATTAAGTATGCTATTCGGATATATATTCTATTTTGCATTGCATATTGAGCTTACTATTTCGGATTTATTTTAGTATTGGAATATTAACGATGTCATTTCGGACTTCGAATGCTTTGTATTACGTATATAGCTTCTAATTTCCCAGCTTGCAAACTTCCAGCGTACTGACAGTAAATATTCTAACGATATCCCCGGATATTTCTAACATTTCGTCCGAAAACTGGGATATTTCACAGCATATTTAGCATACCTAGACATACCTAGAATCCTACTTTCTCCACATAAATGCACATATGCTATCTCCCGGATACCGTTCACCATAGGGATCCAGGGCATAATTCAAATAACTACGGTAACACATCCAGCCAGAATACTCAATGCACAAATTACAATACTACTATAAGTACATTTCTGGCTACAAATTATGACCTTACGTAAATAAATATGCAATTAATATAACTTGCAAAAATGGTAATATCAATTCCCTTTTGTCGGATCTTCACCATGCTTTATATATTTTGTCATTGAGAAATCCGGCATATATTTACACAGCCAAGCCTCCTGGCAGTCCACATCTTCCCTGCAGAATAAGATATCCATACAACATATCCAAGAAGATCCACAATAAAGGCACAAACGTTGTTTCTTAACGCATGATCCGATACCTTCAACTTCGCTTGCCTTTGCATTAATGCTGCTATACATACTATAGTGCTACTGCTTTTTGTGAGGTAGAATATCTCCGTGTGAATTTCTGCAATATGTACGTGCAATGTATTTACACACACATACACTGATTAAATTGCTTATGCAGAGTATACAGTAAACATGCTCATATGCACGTTGCTCCCTTCGCATATGTTGCAATCTCTACTGTCGTTGAAGAGGCAAATATAACTATCTCACTATAGTTACCAACGATTGTAAAGGCTGAGGCCATTTTAATCCGCCCAATAAATTCTACTCTATAGTGTTGCCAAAGAGCAAGAATGACAGCATCCATAATATTTTTAACGTTCGGAATGCAAAAGTAACTATCTCGTTTCTTTACCATTGCAAAGACGGCTGTATTATTTCCCCCTTCTATACTACAAATACAAAATTACTATTATAGTAATCTTGTACAAATGCAAGACTCATGATCAGAAGGTTCCCAGTATAGCAGCAGCGGGATTTTGCTTGCTGAATTTATATGCGCTATACTTATGATTACAAAGTAAATACTAGGTATAGGCCATGCTTTTAAACGAGATAGTCAGTTTTGCATTAGAATATTTGTGGAATAGCCTATATTATTTAACTACGGGAATTCTTGCGCTTTAGCAACTGTGCAGATAGTCATATTTGCCTCTTCAACGACGAATTTCTCATATGTGCTAATATGCTGTATTGTCAGTCACCACGTGCTGTTAAATGAGATAGTCAGTTTTGTATTTGGAATATTTCTGGAATATTTTATTGCAAAATGTAGGGGAATCTTACGCTGTACCAACTGTGGAGATAGTTATATTTGCCTCTTCAGCGCCGTCGACATGCAATGTTGGAAGAGAGAGAGAGACTGCGACGATATTGAAGCTTGAAGCGAAGAATGAAAGCATAAACACGACAAGAAGGAATAACAAGAACTGCGTACTTACGCGGGATAGGGAACTTGTTGTCATTCAATTGCAATCCATTTCTCGACAAACACTCAAGTATTCGAAGAGAAGAGCAAAATCAAGAAGAAGTTTGATCTTCAATTTAATAACAACAATAACAACAAGCCTTCAAAAGACATTTAATAATAATAAGTTTTTAATTAATCCACAATCTTCCATATTCCCTTGACTTGTCATCGGGAAGCTGTTTCTGGTGTTGTTTTTAACAAAGATTATAAATGTTAAGTAACAAAATGGATACCAAATGGACTAGTAGAAGTTCTTGATACTTCATTATTTGGTTCTGTATTTACTAAATAATTTACGCAAAATATAATAATTAAATATTGCAAAGATATTTAAAACATATTCCATGACATCTTCCAGTAATTTAGAAGCTACACACTTATTATAACGAAGACAAAAAAGAGATTCCAAAAGGTGTTCATTTTTAAAATAATAATAAAAAAAATTTTAATAATAACTAACAAGAAGAAGACAAGACTGGAGAGGAATGACGTTGTTTAAAAGTAAACAAAAAGCAAAAACTACTACTGCTGCTGTTAGAAACGTGGTTGAGTCGCAAACCCCGGTTTCCAAATCCAAACATGTGGTCACAGTCCTTTCTACACAGATGACGATTGCGAAAGTAAGTGTTTATATATACTTTTAAAAGTGGGTATAATATTTTTTGTTTACATATTTTTTGTTGTATTTTATATGTATTCTATTTATAAATATAGATATAAACTCTATTTTATAGTTTATTTATGGTGCATGTGCTTGTTGATAATGTGGGAAATCTCTATTGAGGAAGTATGTGTTGGTATAGATTGATGTTGAAAAATTGTTTGTCTGGGGTATGTTTTTTTTTGTAATTTATGCAGGATGTCATGCTAGGTCAAATGCTAAAAGGTCACAGTTGTGTCATGGGGGAAACAATAGTAGGTGCATTATCAAGAATTAATTCGCCAGCAGCTCAAATGAGATGATATAGTTAGACAACTTCACTGACAACGTTGTAAATATTCATCATCAACAGTTTTGTAGATCATCCTGAGAATGTTGTATTCTAAAAGCAATATTGGATTGTAGCTGTAATTGTTCGTAATGGTAATTATTGACATCAAAAAGTAGTCATTAACGTCTGATCAGAATGTAATAATTGTTAACGGCAGATCCGAATGTAGTTATGAACGTCAGGTCAGCGTGTCAAACCAGAACGTACTGATTAACGTCAAACGGAATTATGGTTGCCAGATTACAGGTCAGCATGTAACTATTAACGTTAAATCAGAAGTGTAGTACCCGTAATTAACATCAAATCAGAATGTAATAATTGCTATATTATAGAATCGAAACATATCGGAGTGCCTGGTGTGCATTAAGTTGATCGCTGATGGAGCTATTATTTAATTTTTTCCTGTTCAACTGATTGTAGAAAGGAGTACAAGCGAAAAGATTCCGCTTCCTATGCTGTATAAAAATAATGTAATATTTTTGGAGCCTGAGTAATAATAAGTAACTTTCAGTAATATTTGGAGGTAATAGCTTCAAAGGTTACATTCGTATATACATAAATACTGAATAATTAACCTGGCACGCAAATAATATAGTTTGGAGTACAGATGCTGGTGGAATTTTGATGTGTTTACTACTTCCACGACGCACTGAATATATTCACAATTGGGCTCTAAACGATGTTTACAGTGTTGCCCTTAAATGTTAAATATATTAAATATAATATAATGGCAGTAGCAGTAACAGTGAGGTTGATTCCTTGGAGTTGCATTATTATTATATATACATTATGTACATATTCACGTATGGACTTTTGTGAGAATTTTAACATAATATAAATGAGAAGAATTAGCATTCAGGAATGGTTTTCATTGAATATGGATGAAGGAAAGTGTATGCACATATATAAGCTATTAGTGATGTAATGGGGCATAAGAGGGTTGTTGTGTTACAGAGAGAACCAGGTGATAAATAGTTGATAAGGAGTTCATATACAGGGGTTTTGTGTAGCCTTATCATTAGGTTTTGCTCTTTTCCAGGA
This sequence comes from Lipothrix lubbocki, assembly GCA_034696945.1. Classification (NCBI taxonomy): domain Eukaryota; kingdom Metazoa; phylum Arthropoda; class Collembola; order Symphypleona; family Sminthuridae; genus Lipothrix; species Lipothrix lubbocki. The sequence continues at coordinate 27,197 of JAQGAK010000199.1, forward strand.
TGATTAACATTTAAATGAGGAACGCTGCGTGTAAAAAGCTTCACAAATAAGTCAATTGTAACACAGGGAGCATAATACTCGAAAAAGTATTAGACAGGAGGAGTAGCAGGATTCATTGTCACTTGTTGGGAGAATCTTCAAAAGATTGGACTGACTGACTGTAGTAGACTTTGTACCTGAACAACCTCTTTGGAGTTCCCAATCATTCCAACTAAATACATATTATAACCGACGCCATTATTAATTTACTGTGTTCCTGAATGTGTACCCAGGATGAAGAAAACCCGAAAAAAATTATCATTCAGATGTTTGGGACCGACCCGACGGGGAAGGACGAAACAGTATTAGAATTGCTCGTCGATGAGGACAAGCCACTGACGGAGGAGGAGAAGGAGATCCATTATAAATCCCCGAAGAACGTCATGGCAGCTCGTAAAATCCGTGAACTGATGAATGCACACAGAAAGGCGACGCTGAAGAAGTCGATTACTGGCAAATCCTCGGATGTCAAGACCAAATTCGTTGTCGGACTCGCCCTCACACTCCAGATCATTGCTGTCCTCCTGATTTTCATATAGCATTCAACCAATAACAGTCTGTATAGAACTACACCATTAGATTTTTAAACCAACATTTAACATGTACAAGTAATAATACTATATATATATATTAAATAATAATAACTATTGTAATCAAACATTTTTTACCAAAACCAAGTTCAAGGCCCTATACACCGATAGCTGTATCTATTGTAAGTATGGGGTGGGTATCATAACATTCTAGTGTGGGATAATGTTTGTTAAAAAAGTCATTCGTTTCGATAAAAAAAATCGTATGTGTAATAAGTTATACTTGTAGTATTTATGTATAATATTGCAATGTTAATACTATCCTATACTATAGGAGATGAAGAACGAGAAAATGTCATCAAACGATAAAACTGACAAAAAGTAATAATTATTGTAGCTTCTTTTTTACTTGTGAGGTCATTTTTGTATGTATGTATATCCAGACTTGTAACGTAAGTGCACAGTGCCTTTAAATCAGTATGAGTACGAATTGAATTAAATTCCATGAGAATTTTCTCGTCATTATTTATTGTCTCTCTGTCATTTGATAATTCAGCATAAAAAAGCATACAGTAAGTATAGTCTCATATTTTTTAAATTAATGCCTGGCCATCACCAGATCTCCGTGAGATGCTCAGTTAAGGGAGAGTTACTGTTAAAAGCTCTACAAATATAATTTGATACGGTAAGTGGATGCAACGTTAGCATATAAAATCCCCTGATTCGATAATTTTCTACATGTAGATGCATATGTGCTTGTTCATCAGCTCTTTCAAACTATTGATGGTGATCCGGTCATAGTATACTTTTTATGCGATATATTATATTTATAGTTCAAGAGACATTTTACATATTTACTGAGTATTTTACGACCAAAATATTTGTATTATGGTCGGATGTCAATAAATTTTTGCAAGTCATATTGTCACATGTATTCACTCGCTAAACAGGCAATATATGCATTGTCCAGTATCCAGTACCGCAGTATAATATACTATAAGGACTATCAAGCGTTACTGACTAATTGTATCACTGACTAGATTTTTATGCACTGATTTTTTTTATGACACGCCAATAAACGCCAGCAGTATTTGTATTTATGATCCTACACAGCAGTAAGTGCTGTATACGTACCAATGAACAAAAAACAGACATTATGAGTTTACAGACATCATCATTTTACATTCGGTGTTTCTATCGTGATTTTGAAATCTTATATCACTTATCTCTAGGTACGTACTTCACCCGGTGATTCTAATATGGTAATCTACTTGTAATTAATACGAACATTAAAATTATATGGGTATACCAGGCAAGTACATGGAATAAAAGTGTAACATCACCAGTAAAAAAAAACATTAAATTATTTCGTAAAAAACATTTGCTGCAAAGTATTTTACACCTTCCATAAGCTATACTATACATTAATATATGACTTAGAACTTTAGAAGCTCCAATATGCAAAAATAATTGCTTCGGTATTCGGTTGAATTTAAGGTGTAGGTAGATCTAGAATACATTCCGCCGCTTGATTAGGAATGATGGGGAATTGCCAACCAAAAGCAGACATTCCTATACTTATAGAATAAATTAAACTTTAGCCACGAAAATTTAGGCAAGAACAATAATTTGTTTTATTTCTATTGTTAGCGAAGAAAACGATGATTTATTTAGAACTAAACACATATGGACTCTAATCCTCAATGAACAATAAGCTGTCCACGCATTAATAAATTCACAGTTCTCAGCAGGTAAAGGTTACAAAAAGGAATACCACGAAGGATACAATCACTTGTGAATATTCCCACTACCCTAAGTATTGGAGTCATCAAATTCCGCAGAAATTTACACACGGAAATCGAACTCTACATGAGCGACTTCGTATAATATCTTACCTTTATTTATTACTACCACGGCTCAACATGTGATAGTCTGAGATATCACAGAACTACAGCAATTCTCTTTTCTCTTTGCTGTTGTCCTACTTTGTGAAGCAACACATAATATTTCGGACTATCAAATGTAAACATACAATTAGGTCAATACAGTAAGTATATTGTGTGTGATTACACTTTAAAAACGTCCACAAAACCAGCGCGGGAACGGATATATTGAAACCAGACAAAAATATGTGGACGACGGACAATAATAATTTTAATAAAAAATAAATAAAAGTTAGCATTTTAAATACATCGACTACAAAAATCCATTTCAGTTAGACAACCTGTGTTTTCAGTTTTATGTTTCATAATTATCTTAGAGGGAGAGAAATTATTATTATAGTAAACAAACAACTGTGTGTATTTGTTATGGCATTTCTCTCTTGAAACTAATCGTTAAATTACGTAATCTTCGTTTAGACCATTCTAAAGTATTTAAGCCACCTTTAAACATTTCTAGTCCTGTGGATCAATCTTCGCAAGTTCCTCCTCAGTTATACCCGCTTCCCTGGCAATATCCACACTCTGTAAAATGCATACACACATTTTAATCACCTTATCCTTGACTCTCATATTGAAATAAACGGTTAATGACTTTAATTTAATCAGTAATTAGTTTTATTCTCTATCAGTAATTAAAACAATTACATCTGCCATGGCACTTGCAAAAGAATCAAATGCCTGTTGGTCGGGAAAATTGGCTCTCACACGTCCCTTGGAAGCTCTTTCACCGTCATAGCTAACACAGTCCCATTCAAATGTATTTTCGCCGGCAGACTACAATCATAAGTTTACAATAATTAGATTTTTTTTCTGCATTATTAGAAATATTAAAAACAACTTATAAGATGTAAAACAAACAATACCTTGATTAGAGTCTCTGCCGCAATTAGATGATCAACATAAAGGTCGTCATCATCACCAGAAGGAATGAACAAGAACCGAGCGCAGAAATGATCGCCATCATAAACAATTTTGACTTGACCTTCTCCATGGTCCGCAAAATCTGTTATAATTAATTAACATGACTTTGCTGATATTTCAAACATTCTTCGAACAAACAATTATTTTAAAGGTCAATTACCTCCATCTTCTTGGCCTTTATAATAAGTACGACCTTCACTGACAAACATAGTGTCTTCTTCATCGTCATCTTCTTCGCCTTCTTCTTCGTTATCATCTTCATTATTATCATTGAAAGAGGAAATAGTGGTAGGTACGTTTGAGTCAAGTTTAGGAGCTGAGGATATGTTGCTACCAACAATGGGGTTAGTGTCAGCAGAAAACGTAAAGTTAGGTACGAATGAAAAGGGGGGGACTATGGGCTTTAGGTCACTTGGAGCAGACGGCAATGCTGTGGTTGCTGAGGGGAGTGAAAAACTGAATGAAGAGAATGCGTTTCCAAGACTTCCTTTATTATCTTAAAGAAAGATTGAAAGTAATTAGAAATACATTCGATATTGCCCATTTCCATAAATACGTAAATAGCGGTAGGCTGGTATCAGATTATAGTAATATTGCAAGATTATCCTTCGTTAAACAAAAAATGTACAATTTAATTTCCAATCTACTGCAACATTATAAAAGAAATTTACTTTCAGTGTTCTTAGTCAACAAATCTTTCAAGGTTTCGTTTCCTTGTGGTCGTTGCGGTTTAGGAATATCATCAAAAGTTGGAACTTTACGTCCATCTAAAACCGAAAAATCAAATGTATCTGGTTCACAACCACGGCAAGGAGGATGATTTGGTTTATCACTCTGTTGCGTAAAATAATTTGTGGGCAGTTGTAAACGCTCAGCCTTTTCTATGAGATCCGAAGTATTCTTGCCTTCAGTTGTAGCAGTATCGGTGCTGCTAGGAGTTGCTGCGGACACCCCCGAACTGGGTTTTGATGTATTACAGGATACACACGATATACGTTCCTTGCTATTGTTGCAATAGCAAGCGCCACAAGTCCACTCTCCTTCAGGCTTTTTAAATAGTTCTGAGAGAGGCTTTTGAGCCGAGGGTGCTATTGAAGATTCCACAGGCTGGGCTTTTGATTTTTCCGGAGTAGCAGGTGCATTTTTAACTATAGCCACGGCTTTCTCCATTTGAGATTTGAATTCCTGTGCCTGAAATTTGAAATTTTCATGTAAGTACCGTACGACTACTTATTATTAATTTGTTTACATCATTATGAATACAAACTACTTACCCTCTCCTCTTGACCGAATTTGCACACAAAAATTTCAGTCTTTGGGTCACCTTCTGCGAAATCAACTGCTGTCCACATTAGATTCTTAGGATTGCCTTGGTAATTTGTTACACTGATCTCCTTCGTTACCCAATGATTACATGCAATTTTATGGACTTTCTCTCTCCACATGACAACTCGAATCTTTGCTTCATTATCCTTTGCTTGTAGAATTTTGATATCACCAAGTCCTCTTTCCTTCCATTCCTTTAACTCTTTCACAAATCGAAGAATTTTTGCTCTGTTTTTAAATAAAACTATTTCATCTTCGTCTCCTTTTTTCACCTCTACTAATGGTGGTAATGGTATCACAGGGACGAATTCCGCGGTGGGAACGAATTCGGGCTCACCAGTGTCATCTGCAGTATCACCCTCAGTGGTGGTTGCAGGTTCAGTGGCTTTAACAACAGAGGCACCAAAAACAGGTGTAACTGTTGTACTTCCAAAGCCTTTGTTGGTACTACCGAAAAAACCTGTGGCATTATTGTTGCTTGCAAGCGTTCCAAAACTTGGCATGGTGGAAGAAATTTTCGAAAAATCTAAGAATGGGGCTGGTGATGATGTCGTGGTAGCAGTTTCTTCCTTTTTACCTTCAGCAGCTACATCAAAAATACCAATCAACATGTTTACAAATTTTTAGCAATAAATCCATTAAAACTAGATTTCAAGAATAGTACTTACGCTTATTCAAACCAAATCCGAATGTCATTCCTTGGGCTGGATTACTAGTTGATTTGAGTGTGAACACGTTATCCTTTTCCTTGGTTTCAACTTTTGGAGTGGAATCTTTTGCTGTTTCTACTGTTGTTGTCGGAGTTCCAAATCCGAATGTAAACTTAGGAGCCGAAACTTCAGCTGGCTTAGCAACCGCAGCAGCTCCAGGTTTGGGTGTGGTGCATGCAGCACAAGCTAAGCTTTCTTTTTTGTTGTCAGTGTAACATGCATCGCAGGTCCATTGTCCTTCTGCCTTTTTAAAGAGTTGAGATAACGGAGCTAATGGAGCAGCAGGTTTTGCATCTTCAGTCTTCGCCTCGGAAGAGCTGTCCTTCTTTTCGGTTTTTTCAGGAGTTAGTGGTGTGTCTCCAACTAAGGAGACCGCGTGCTCCAACTGCTTTTTAAACTCGTTCGCCTGTTTAAAAATAGAGTACATTTACGATATCAATTTTTCTCTAGGCTATTAATATTTAAGCACATATCCAACTTGTATGTCAGCATAACTACTCGTTTTTGTTAGTTTAGTCTAGTGATTACCTGCTCTTCTTGTCCAAAACGACATACGAATACTTCTGATTTTGGCCCTTCTTCGGCTTCAGCAAAATCAATGGCAGTCCACATTAAATTTTTAGGACTTCCCTGAAAGTTTGTTACTTTAATTTCCTTGGTAACCCGATGATTACAAGCGATTTTATGAACCTTCTCTCTCCACATGACAACTCGAATCTTTTGTGGATTATCTTTAGCTTGCAGTATCTTGATTTCACCGACACCTCTTTCCTTCCATTCCTTAAGTTCCTTCACAAACCTTAACAACTTGGCCCGGTGTTGGAATAAAACGGTTTCATTTTCATCGCCCTTTTTCACCTCAACCAATGGGGGCAAAGGGATGACAGGGGCAAATTCAGCAGTTGGAACGAATTCCTCTACATCATGTTGTTCTTCATCTGGAGCTGCAAAGGAAGTTGTTGCTGAACTGTCTGAAGCCTGCTTGGGTTTAGCTGCATTGGATGCAGGTGATGTACCAGTTCCAAATACAGGTTGAACAGTCCCCGTTCCAAATCCTTTAAACGACCCAAACGGATTTGCGTCAGGGTTTTTGGGTTTCATGTCTCCAAAGGAACACATTTTCGAAGAAAGAGCAGAAAAGTCAATTGTAGGCGCGAGAGTCTTGTCTTCCTTAGGCTGAGAATCTATACCTGTCAATAAAAAACACGAATAATTCTTTTAAAGATAATGTTTGTAAAATTGTGACAGGTGTGTGAAAACGAAACAAAATAATGTAAATCCATTTAATAAAATACATCGGAGTTCCAATGTTGAAAATAACAAACCTTTCTGTTCATTTGCAGGCTTCGTCGCTGCAGCGGTCGACTTTGGAGGGTTAAGATTCGAGCTCAAAACAGGCCCATCTACTTGTGACGCAGATGCTATACCAAAAGTAAAAGGTTTGTTTAAGGTCGGAGCCGTAGTTGCTGTGGTCGGAGTAGTAGAAAAAATTGAAGATGTGCTGATGCTAGTTGCAGCAAGAGTCTTAGCTGGGAAACCAAATGTCGTACTTGGTGCAGGAAACCCAGAAGAAAGACTACCCGAAGTTGACACAACTGTGGATGCGGAGGTAGTACTTGAGGTTGTTGTGCTCACTGACATTCCAATTCCAGCCTTAACAGGAGTGGAAGCACCGATAACACTAATAGGCTTGGGCGGAGTAACTTGTGCCTGTGCTGGTTTACTATCAGTTTTAGGAGTAGAAGTAGAAAGAGGGAGTTGTTGCGGCGGTGTGAAAGATATCTTTCCCACTTCTTTTGCGCTCTCAACCACCGGCAATTGTTTCGGTGGAACAAAAGTTGGCGTTGGTACACCATTGTCAACTTTTTTTACTGCATCAACTGCAGGTTTGGGTGTGCTAAGCGAAACGTTGCTAGTGTTAGGACTGCCGTTGGTGGGAGTCTGCAATTGCACACCAAATGAAAAAGGTGGAATAGCTGGTTTCGGAGGTTCTACTGTTGGGGCAGCTGCAGCCGCAGGATTCTGACTCAAGGCACCATACATTGCTGCGTACTGCATTGTAGGATTAACGAAGTAGCTCATAGGATCCGGCATCATCATGTACGGATTGTACAGCGGTGATCCATACGGGTTATAAAAATGACCTGGCGGTTGGAAAGGCTGCTGTAATGAAGGCAATGAATTTCCTACAAGAGAGGCCGGTGTCTGGGGTAGGCCTTGGCCCGGAAGGCCATTTTCACTTAATCGACTATCCCCATTCACTTTCTGAGCAGAGTCTTCCTGAACGGATAATTCCAAAGATTCTAACTTTAGTCTCAAGGTTTTCAAGTCATCCTGCATCCGGGCAACGGAATTCAAAATCAACGCGTTCTGCTCCAGAACCTTCCCCAGAACATCGTCGTAGCGGCGCTCCATGTATTTCATCTGAACTGCAAGTCTTTCTGGAGATGGCTGTACTTTTCCCACAGGGGACTTGATCATTTTTTCAGTAATTATCCCAAGTCTTCTTACTTAGTCGGTCCGGTAGTTCTACAAGAAAAATAAATATCCACAATTAGTCAACAATTCCACGTCTTACAATGATCACTTCAATTCAAATCTATCCCATATTTCTAATCTCTACGCCACAATTCAGCAACTAATTAACGAATAACTTCCAAATGCTACTACTATACATAAACAAAAATAATCCTACTTATTTCGCTCCAAATCCAAGCTCCCACAGACCATACAGATTAGATACAGACTAAAGAAAAGTACGCGGAAAAATCCTACATAGTACGCATAAACTAAATATCGATTGCAAAAGAGTCCTTGAATTTAGGTAATAAACCATGACCTTACATCTTATATGTATAATAATTAGTAAGTGTGCCAAAAAGCCGCATGAACGATCCAAACGTTCCTCCAAACCAAAGGGACACAATAAAATAAAATATATATAAGAACACAATTTAATAATTTAAGTACTGTGATGAAATACAAGCCAGACAGACTTTTGAACTCAAACTTGTACTTTTTGAAACGTGCCGACTTGACTTTGTGTACACAAATTTATTTATTTTTAGCAACTATAAAGGATAAGAGCGGGTATTCCACACTTTTCCCACGAATCCCAAAGTGTCTTAAAATAATAAATGCTTATATATTTAATAATAACTTTGTTCTCTTATTCTTCTGATTCTGAGAATGTTCACGAATCATGTACGCACGCTATACTAATATTAGTGAAATAGAATGTTCGTCGGTTGATCGGTTGGTGGTTGAATCCTTCAAATTCAGTGCGAACTTGAGCTCGAATAAAGGTAAATTTGTGGGGAAAAGGTGGAGAATGCATGGAGACTAGACATGGAAACCTGGCGCCTTTACAAGTTTTTCGAGCTCTGGTTGAACTTCATGCGGCAGTTCAAGTTCCGCCCGCTCAGCCGGCAAGCGTCGCTAGCTGTGACATGTGGAGGGAATTTAAATGACAAACGTGACCGCTGACAATAGAACACAAGCGAAGAAGCATCGACGAACGAAGCAAGGAAGAAGCCTCATTTTTTTGGGGTCGGCAGACGCTCCAGCTATTAACTTCAATATTATGTCCGTACGTCCGCCCGCCCGTTCCTGCCAGCCAGAAATTATATTAATTTTAAGAATAAGATTAAATATGAAACTTAATAAATGTATTCATTTTTGTAAGCATTTATTAGCTGTAAAGAGAAATTCCAACCAGATTATTGATTAAATTATTATTCTACCATTATTATTAGCCAATTACAGTAGAAACTCTTTATAACGGCACCCTATAAAGCAGCAAAATTTGACCGTTACGAAGAAGTGCCCTTATAAGAAACAAAATTAAATGTAAATTTAATTCTGGAGCAAAAAAACTGCGGCCGTTATAGGGAGTCTGCCCTTATAAAGAGGACCGTTATAGCGAGTCTCTACTATACTTACTACGTTACTACCATATTACAGTTACTAATTATTGGTATTGGAATCGACTATGTACTTATTTTGAAAAGATTTACAAAAACTTTAAAATTTTATGTCAGATTTAAATTAAATTTACTTTCATAACACCAAAACATGTTTAAGGATTACATTTTAAATCATTTTTGTACGTATTGTTAAACGTTTATTTTATGTATTTCTTGGGACACAAGCTATGGGGCTAGTAAAAATATCCCCAGAACTTCAGAATCTCAAGATTTTGAAAATTGTATGTTGTATTATTTATACGTGACTCATTCACGGATTTTGGTCAAGTTGTCTTATTTGTTTTCTTGTGTATGTATGTACAACCCTAAAGCTCTTGCAATAAATTTGATTTAAATGGGTAAATCATTTCTTTAAAAACAAGCTTGAAAATTTTAGTAATAGGTGTTCATTTTTTGGGAATACAATTTTGAGTACAGTGGAGACTCTTCATAACGGCAGCATCCTATAAAGCGGCAAAAATTAACCGTTATAATGAAGTGCTCTTATAAGAGTCAAAATTACGAGTGTAAATTTAATTCTGTGGCACAAAAAATGCGGCCGTTAGAGGGAGTCTGACCTTATAAAGATGCCCGTTATAGAGAGTCTCCACATATTTTAGCAATTAGCTGTAGTGTCGTCAGTCATTTTTAACTATTCTTGTAATAAGAGGCAGTTGCAATAAACTGTCTTTCTCATCTCTCCCAAGGCTGTAATTAATGGTGTCCGCAGTGACCTGCCTGGTATTATCGCCTTGTTTATGAAATTGTTATTGTTAAGGATGTTATCAGGAATGATTGAAAAACGATTGTGTACTTACCGCAGTGCTTTTGCAGTGTGGATATATGTTAAAAATACCGCGTGAATTGTGAATGCTTGTAATTATTTCGTTCGTACTATTTTATCGTCAAGCATTATAGAATTTTTCTCGTTAACGATACATAATTCCAATAGAGCAACGTTTTGTGTTAGCGAGGCGTAAATAATGCATCCAAGTATGTTATGATGTTATGAATGAGTCATATGTATCTGAAATTCTAAAATGTGTATACTTATTTTACGTTTCTGAAGCGTGTATCTAAATTCATAAATTATTATACTGTATTCTAAATATGATTCATGTATCTAAATATTTTGTTATTGCTGAAATGTTTCCGTTTTGCATGCAAATGTGTTTTTTCATGGCTTGCTGTAAAGCAAATGACAGTTGCTTGCATTGTGTAATATCTAAGTATATAAACTTTAACACCAGACATATTATAACGCGCAATAAGAAATGTTTAAATATATTTAAAATTAAAATGAGATGAGAGGAGTGAGGATAAAGATGAGGTTTACGAGTTGTTTTTCAATCTTACAGGCTGTAAACCATTTGGCCAGTACAGACATTTGGTTTTTCGTGGTATTGTACTTTAATGTGAAGACGCTTTTTTGAACGTACATACAACAGTTTTTGCAGCAACCAGCAAGTTGCAAACATTTGAAGTAGCATGCTGCCTAAAAACAAAGCATCCACTATGCATTGACCCGACAGTTGAAAAGTAATTTAAAGGTTAAGGTAAAAACCAAACCACTTGACGCATTTTGATGGTAATAAGGGTCTGCAAATCGATGCCACATAAAAGGGCACCCATGCAATTTTTTTCCAACTCATAAAACCCCATAGAGTTTGAATAATGGAAAAAAATTTCGATCCAGTCTCTAGCTACAATATTGCATAACTACCGGTTAATAAAATGGAGGAACTTTTTAGGTTATTAATTGTGCTAAAAATGTGCATACTAATTAAAAATTATAACATAATGACGTATAGAAAGTTTTATCGTGGGAGCTTAATGAGAACCAAGGGGTAATCAAGATCAAATACTGGATTTTTCAATATTCATCCATATTAACATCTACAATATTACTTGCGTTTGGTTAAAAGAAATGAAATATGTGAAGCCAAAAAATTAAATGTAGGAAAAAATGGAGAATAATTGAATGAGAGTTTTTATATTAATAAATAAGTATGGATGGTAAGTTGTAGTTTTTTTTATACTATACAGATACAGAAGCTTTAATACAGTGCAAGCTATAGCGTAAAATTTTTAAGCGTCTTCACATTTGTAGTGTTTTCACACATTACTTGTTCATTTATTTTTGTACAATTTCAATACCGTCTTTATCAAATGTTTGACGAAATATGCAATCATAATATGTAAATTTAATGCTTTGTGCAAAATATATACATATATGCATCCCTTCTTTATTATAATATTAACCACTAGCGAAAGTTAAAAGATTAATCATTGTTACTGCGATAATACAAATAAAATAAATTAATTGAGCGTACATATAACATGCAGTGCAGTTCAAAGATTAAGTGGCTTTGTACTCAATGATTTTAAACATTTCGAGAGCAAAATCAACAAATCAGTTAATAAATCCCTGAAAAGACCTTGCAATTTTTATTTTAACTCTAGTAAAGTATTATCATATATTTACCTACAAATACCTACGTCACTTAATGATGAATGCGAATAAAACCTGTCGGTTGTGCCAATGATAAGAAATTCGATTTATTACGAGGTAATGGTACGTGGGACTGCTTTTAATATGAATAACGTGCCGAACATCGCCAAAGGAAAAAAAGGGTTTTCCGCAAGTTACCCAGTGACGTTAATACAAGATCATTCATAGCGTACAATGTTCATTCAAGAGTTCAGTTAGTATGAGATAAATGCTAAGATTTCAGATTCACCTTATCCATTCCTTCGAAGAAGCTCGTAGAGAACAAAGCTGTGTACATTCATCTGCAGCACAACTCAGGTTGCCATAACAAGGGTTGGCAGATTCCCATTGCCTCAGACGTGCAGCAAGTCTCCGGTGTAGAAACGCACCACACACGTCGGCTCTATACGATTCATTCGCGTTCTGTGTACAATATATACATATGTAAAAGCTTCACCGATCGATATTTATCATGTGGGACATGATTTTTGGTGGTTCGCGAACTTGAGTTAAAACTTGCTGTCGTCACTGATTAATTTGCTTGCCATATTACTCTACATTGATATAATTTAATATCAGTTCACGTGTATCGGTTGCAAGCCTTCCGATCAAACTACTCATACGCTGAAAATAGAAAACACACGTGCCTTTAATGCCTTTTACTGTATAGTGACACATTCGTAATTTTGAAGCAGTGCGAATTCAAAATTTATTGTTAGTCTTTATAGTGAAGTTTTTATACGCAACGACTAAAAATGCAGAAATTACCCGCAGGATTAGCAACAACTGGGTTCACATTCCTTGTTTTAGCAGTGCTCATGGGATGGGTGATAGTGCCAAAAATTATTGATGACCAAATAACTAAGGTTTGTCATTGAATTTTTAAAACCTTAATAAATCTTTTTCCATGAATTACAAGATTAATATTAAACGAAATATTTCAAACATAGGAATAACACACATTATATGAGTAGTCTGGAATAAATGCAAAATCATTGACGGCGAGGACTCTAATGTGCGAAAAACGTAAAACTTACCAGCTTAGGCAAAGCGGAAATATATGCAAGCTCAAATATTCATGGGATTTGCAAGGTTATTTATTTTGTGGCACATACAATTTTCGTGCAGTTGTTGCATGTGATTTACTTGTTACGTACATATATAGTGTAACTCTCTCACAGCTTTGAAACATGACTGTCCTTAAAGCAGCCACATATAAGTAAATTTATTCAAGGAGTTGAAGACAGAGATAACGAAACTGTAATTTCAAAACCATTTCACAATTCTTAACATTTTGACTCAATGGAGTATTTTGATTCTACTTTTTATAGCTCCCCTATGTAACCTTTATCATGGTACTTCATGGGTAATATCCATTTTCACTGCTGCTGCAGTAAGTGCAGTAAGCTGTAATTGTAACTTCAATTTTGAAGACACAATCTTCCCACGCCTTAATTGTGGTATTAAACATCCGAATTACGTATTAATCACATGTAATTAATACTAACCACTTATATCCTGGATACTGTAATAATTTTTTTAAGATTGGTTTTGTGCTCTCCGATTTTACAGTCATTTTAATCATTTTGCATTCAAGGTTTTAGTAACAATATATTGTAGAACGTTTTTTTAATTGTAAAAATTCCTGGATTTTACATGGTTAGTGTTATAGTACATTGATGACATGCATGTCAATATAAAACAAGCATATTATTCGTTTGGAGGCCTGTAGTGTTTTTCTTTTACTTAATAGTATCTCCCAAGCCTGTATAGTTTTTGCTTTAACTTCCAAGTATTTAATTTTCCATTGCGCTTTTCATAACGCATTACCTGCACGTACATGGTTGCTGTTATTGTACCTACTAACATAATTTTCACAATACAAAAATAGCATATGCCACCTTGCATTAATATTTAGTGCGTAATATCATTTGCACTCTTATTTTATTTGGCGTATCACGCTGTTGCAAAAAATTAAAGACATATACAACTATTCCTATGTATAGATAGATACACATGAATTGAAATGTGTTCAATCATGATAAAATCCAACACAATATTAAAACTTACGCATAAGGAATAAGCACACTATGGAACAATTGGTTGGAAGATCATTATACATAAAACTAATACAACATGGTGCGTGCTTACTCATAAAGATGACATGTAATTAAGTATGCACCGCTTGTGTTTATCTTTATACTGTCAGAATTCAGATACAAACTTTTCGCTTTGTACTTATACTCATCGATCAATGTGTTCTTAAAACAACATTTAGCTTTACGATCTTGCTATGTATGCCGTTATATTATACTTTATACTGTAGTGATAGCATCCCAATGGCAGTCAACATTTAATTCTTAAAACTTCAGCAGATGAGAACTGTGAATCTTCACTTCTGAAGTATGTACATTATAAAAGTAGGTATATAATAAGAAGGAACCAGGAAGAAACGCACAATACGACATAATTTGCAATGTTTGTATAGATGAGTATTGCTTTTATGATGATTAAAAACTATGTTAAATAACTAGGAGCACAATGTTTTTTGTCTTCTAAATGCCCTTGCAAAAATTTTTGCTCAGTAAAGTGTCCAAAGTTCAATATCAAATTGTTATATACAACATCTGTCAAAAAAACCAAAAATTAACTTATTAAAAACATGTGAGATTCAACTCACGAATGAAAATATCCAGATCATATATCATGTTACATACATAAACTTTACACTACAACGTGCCAAGCTATACGTGTAAAAACTAAATGACAGTAATTAGCTATAAATAAATTGCTACAGGCATATTTTCAATTTTGTCAGATAAATGCAACAAAAATTATATTTTTCAGCAAGTCAAACTTGTTAACGGAACTGAAACATGGGATAAATGGTCAGATATCCCCATTCCAGTATACTTAAAATTCTATATATTCAACGTTACCAATCCGTTTGAAGTGGAACGAGGGGAGAAGCCAAGACTACAACAAGTGGGTCCATATGTATACAGGTATTTTCCATATTCATGATTTTGTATCCTTATTGAAATTAGGTACAGTTAACAGGAACTAATAATGAGCAAATATATTTCTCCAGAGAAAAGCGCAGGAAAGTAGATCTTTCAGTGAGTGAAGATGAAGACATTGTGACTTATAGACAGCCAGTAGATTATTTCTTTGAAGAAGAAATGTCTTCTGGTAGTGAAGATGATCTCATTAATATCATTAATATTCCTTTCGTGGTAAGTACCTATCATAATCGGCTTCTCTCTCTTTGAACTAAACTTTCGTTTTTATTATTTTTATGATTGACAAACCAAACTATTGTGGTTCTCACTGGATTATTTAATTTTGTTTGGAGATGGTGAAGCTTAAATGTTATAAACTGGGCAATTTATATGCGATATGTATGCATGTACAATGTATCTTTGTACTTCTGTTTAAGTTGTAAATTAAGTTAAAGCGGCGGATTTTATTCCGTTTGTTTTAATTGGATTTAAAGCTCATGAAATTGTCTCACAAAAATGTTTTACGTTGTATATGTTAATGCTTGGGACGTAAGTCCATAAATATGTTCATGTGCAGTGTTGTTGAATTATGTATTTTGTTTTGTTTATAAAGGCAGTTGGTAAACAAGCTGAAGAACTTCCATTTTATGTCCAATTTCTTGTGAATCTCTACACTCTTCGTTTTAATCAAACTGTATTTATAAGAAAACGTGTAAGTGAGATATTGTTCGAAGGGTATCATGAACCGATGTTAGCAGAGATTCAGCAATTGACAGGGGAGACCATTCTGAAGGACGAGAAGTTTGGATTATATTACCCCGTAAGGAGCGGTTTATTATCTGCAATCTGCACACTGCACAGCGAGTATAGTATAATGCTTTATCAGCTTGTTGTTCTGAATGCTATTTCTGTATGTGTGAATTATGTACGTATGACAATGCAACTGTCTATTTGTTTCTTGTTTGAGCATAGGTTGACACCTTAGGGGAAAGTTGCTGCTTTATTTCTAATATTTGGGCACGTATTGTGACGTAAATACGCTAAAATTACATAATGCTGGTTTGTGACTATTCGAGTTGTAGCAGGTGGATATGTTGTCTTTTGTTCACAGCTCTCAGAAATATAAAAACTTCAAGACAATTGAGACTAGTCTAGTTTGGATTGTATAGCAATACTATAAAGCTTGTTTTTATGCATGCACACAAATAGTAATTTACCTGCACGTGTGGTTTTTTTATTATTGTAAAAGACAGTGGCCAGTATGATTTACCCCGTAAGTCCACCTTTGGCCAATTTGATCATTAAAATCTTGCGAACTATTTCCCTGGGCAAAGAATCTGTGGTACGCAAGAAAATCAGATTGGGTGACCTGACTTTCAAAGGATTCCCTGTACTCTATTATGCCATACCCCTTCAGATTCTGAGTAATTTAGCGCCTATTCTTAATATTACTGTGCCGGAACTTCCTCCAGAATTTGAGGGTGGTAGATTTGGATTTTATAATGGTGTAAGGCATTAACTTTGTTTACCTTTGCCAATTAACATAGTAAACGTTTATTTATGTAATGTAAGTAATGCAATTGCAATGGAAACATTCAACGGAGTAAAAATATTCATGTTATTTTTGCATCTACACTGCATTAGAACTGCTGTAAATACTAGCAATAATGCTTTATGTCATCTTAATTTTCTTGTTAGTATCAATTTTTTCTTGAATTTCGTGGCTAAATATTTAATGACTAACCATAATGTTATTTTTTCACAATATTTTTGAGGTTTTCTAAGTACTATTTAAATTTTTATTTAAACTCAATTTTATTCTTTAATTAATGCTTTTGTTAACTGCCAGTCCGCTTGTAATTATAATAGGGACCACAATATTCAATCTTTTTTCGAATAATGCAGAAAAACGGAACTGATGATGGCATCTACGAAGTATTCTCAGGTGTGAAGGATATCAACAAATTCGGATCTATTCACACATGGAACAACAAGACAAAATTAGACTATTGGGTGAAGTCACCTGGGGATTATTGCAACATGCTAAATGGAACCGACGGTTCACTGTTTCCTCCATTCGTGAAGAAAGATCGCATTTTGTACATCTTCAATGCGGACCTATGTAGGTCGTTGTACTTAACGTACAGTCATGACACAGAGTTCATGGGAATCCCAGGTTACCGATTTAAAGCTCCACGTTCCATGTTGGAAGATCCAAAAGTAAATCAGGACAACCTGTGCTTCTGTCCTGATCATGAAGATAAGTATTCCAATTGCTTGAAAGCTGGTGCCATACAATTATCTTCCTGCCGAGATGGTAAATACTGAATATTTCATGTCTGTTCCATTACACTATCCTTTCCTTCTTCACCAAAATAAGTCGTTCATTGGAATTGCTAAAAAATTCGAATTTATTTCCCTCAGGCGCCCCGGTTGCCATGTCCACTCCTCACTTCTACGAAGCTGATCAAGAATACATAGACCAGTCAGTAGGTATTCGACCTCATCAAGAAGAGCATGAGACGTTTTTGGACATTGAACCAGTAATTTATACTACTGCATTTAAACATCTAAAATCAAGCTAAATTATTCTTTTGAATCTCTGTTGTCATAATTCATATACATATTTGAATGATTACAGAATACAGGACTGGTTTTACAAGCACACAAACGAATTCAAATTAATGTGCAACTTAAAAAGATGCCATATATTGACGCTTTCAAACATGTACCTGAGATGCTCTTCCCCGTATTGTGGGCCGATGAGGCAAGTCGTATTTTGCTTAATTCATACATATGGTTATATTCCTATCAAGGTTCGATCCTTTTCCTTGCATAACAAAATTCATTATATCCTTATTTTATTTCAATCTTGCAGTACGCTACACTGGACGATGAAAACGCTAATGTACTTAAAAAACAACTAATAACACCCTTAAAAATAGTTGATGTAACTAAATGGACAATAATAGGGGTTAGTATTATCCTGGTTTTCTCTGGGTTTATTGTTTGTTTCATACGCGCCAGGAGGAAGAAGTATGACCTTTATGTAGGAAAACTTTAAGCAGACCAGCCGTGTGGAGTTAAGAAAAGTTATTAATTTAAATCACAAATTAATACAACTAGTGGTAATGAAACTGTGATTTTTTAAATGTACATTTAAACAGTTTTCTATAAAAAGTATTTTGTCATTCCAAATACGAATACAGTGCTTACCAATATAGTAAATGTTGTAGATCCAACGTTTGTACTGGTATTAATTATTCTATAAATATACTAAATTATATTTTAAACTAATAGTTCTATTATTCTACCGTAAAAATCGTAGAGGTTGTTACCAAGAATTTTATTGGTGCATGCATGTGTTTTTCACGTGACATGCTGGAAGGTAACAATAAGGGTGGCTCTCTGAACTGAAATAATTTTGAAAAAAACCTTGCAATATTCCAGTGGTTGTATAACTCTCAATGACGCAAGTAATTGCGTTGCATATTTTTAGAATGAAGAAAAACCTGTTACATTTCAGATCAGTGATAAATACAAGTACATATGCGCGTTCTATTAATAAACGAGTAAGATCGCTGGTATATACATACATAAGTAAAGGAAATTGTCGTTCAACTAATCAGTATACGATAAACAATAATGTGCATTAGTCGGCAGCGCTAGCCGATTTGTATTACGATAAATACAAAACCTAACATACATAGATACTTATATATGGATAGTTAGATATCACAGTGAAAATATTTATTAGATTGCCCACCAGCGCCTTTTCTGATACATAAAATATTGTGCCATACGTTGTCTCAATCTAAAAAAATTATTTCGAAACACCTAAAAGTCAAGATCAGTGCTGCTAAATATGTGTGCAAAAATTCTAATGTTATGTAGTATTAGTTGTTTACATATACGTTGATGTTTATTTATGACATATAGTGATGTTGAACCAACAGATTTGTGTTTACCTTTCGGTTATAACTTACTTTACTTATAATTTACTACTCATTGTCAAACTATGAACATATGCGCACGTTTTTGCATTTATATGGCTGCGTTATAGAATGTGATTTTGAAGCGATGAAAAATGGTGAAAGGTGCTGCATAAATAAATCAGGTTGTTATTCCACTCCATTGTATATATATGTACTAAGGTGTATTAAATTTTTGTTGAGGTGTTGTTATTTATTATAATGTTGTAAAGATGAAAATTATGTCGTACAAAAGTATTTATATTTATAGACAATGTCAAGTTAATATTAAAACTCATAAGAAGTAAAATCTGGAGTAAATCTATAGAACTGTCTGTGGGTAATATGTTGTTATCGTTGATTGAATAAAAGTTCACATTTTACAAAGAACAAATGTTGTTTTTTACTGTGTTTGAAAGTACCATAGAAGATCATAGAACATGAAGCCTTTTTGGTCGTATAAGTCTTGAATCATATGAAGGATTATTAAAAATAACTAAAGTATCCCTATAATCAGCAAAATTTAACTCTTGTATGCAATTGGTTTAAACTTTAAACCTTAACAAAATTTGTCATTGTCGTTACATATTCGAAATTGTGTGAATGACCTTACTCTTTGATTACACATTTTAGACGTGTGTCATATGAATGAAACAAATTTAACGTACATAAATGTATACCTATTACAAATGGTAATGTGGTATTATTATTGGTTATATTACGTGTACTTATATTATGTACACACTTTTGAACACAATTACATATAGAAACTGTACTCATCAGCTGAGCTGAGTCACTATGTGAGTGGCCGTAAATCCCAATAATTCCGAAGTTTTAATTTTTTATATATACTTATTCTAATTGGGCATTCTGGAATGCTTTTACTAAGATTGAAACTATGAAAACTATGGTTTTTTATATATTTTAAAATTGGTATTTTTAGTATATGTCATACTATACATCCAACTTTCACGGATCTAGATGGAAACCGTGTACACTCAAGATGCCGTTAATAAGTTTCTAAATGCAATGAAAAAGGTTAACCGCATGTATTCCAATGTTTGTACCCATTTTCTCTTTTAATACTACTTACTGATCCTGGAAACTCATCCGAGATTGTGACTTTGTGAGTGCGTCAGCATAGGTAAAGTTTTGCACATAAGTACACGCTGTTGGGATTGTACGTAAGTGGAAAGTGCGGAGAGCGAACATGGAAAGTGAAAAGCTCAATACACATACGCAGGTGAAAAATGGAGACTTTTAATGGAAAGTGGGATGGTGCCTATGTTTAGCATTAGTGAAAAACTATCCAATTTCCACCAAGTTGTTGCCAGAAGGGATGTTTTACTAAATTTAGCACAAAACAACCCAGTACACCCAGGGAATATTTGTTAGAAGTCCATGCAAAAATCTTTCAATTATGTACATCTTTATGCACACAATTAAAACTAAATTTTATCCTTCTAGTTGCATATCTTACATACGAATGACGTTATTTGACATGTGCCATTCATTTTATGAAAAAATATAAACTTATAACATAAGTATCATACACCTACTATAAATGATGGAATGTTATATGCATGTTATATAACTGATTACGTATGTCTTCACGCGCATTATATATACTTTATATATCTAATCCCATCAGCGCAGTCTTTTATCCGTTAATCCCAATAATTCCTAGGTTTTAATTGTTTACCCATTAATTATGCATTGTTACCTGTTTTATGGCAACTACTTTGAAACTGCTATTTGTATTTTCAAGTGGGTTTATAGCATCTGTCACAATGAATCAAATTTTCACGGATCTATATCGCGTATAAAGTTCAACCTTGTCCAGTCAAACTTTTTGCAGTTATTTACAAGTCCTAAGTACAATGACAAAGGTTAACTGCATGTATTACACTGTTCCTACCAATTTTCTCCCTGAGTATTTAATCCCTAGAAAACTCATCGCGGTGAATGTTGCATCAGTTGGTGAAATTATACAGGCATATACATATTATTTTGGGATGATAAGTAATATAGACGCACTATATGTACTCAAGCAATGATAAGAAATGATAATGTATTCTAAAGTAATAATGCGAGTTTTAATCAGATCCTGGACTACTGTCGTTCATATTAATACATCTTTACTACATGCTACTGATAACAGAACAGATACTAACTCGATGCCCAAGATTGATATTCGCTCAAATATTTTAGACAACGGTTGGAAGACAGTGCTTTCTCTTACTGAGCTTGTGTACAATATTTGAATTTTGAAATCTAAAATTCAAATCAAACGGGGCAATGGGTAAACGAAAAATAATAAGCAGTGTAGGCGTCGTCTGTGGAGTTATTCTGATTGTCGTGATTGGAGTCGTGGGTTGGGTTGTAGTGCCCAACATTATCGACAATAAAATTAAGGACGTAAGTGAGATTTATTAAACGATAGAATAAAAGAATAATTTAATTTTTACATATTTTAAATAATCAGTATTAATAATCAATTAGCAAACAGACCTTACAAACGACGAGACGCTGGACAAATGGTCGAACGTTACTATTCCAGTACAACTAAAATTTTACATATACAACTGCTTAAATCCTCAAGGCTACTTGAATGGGGAGAAACTCGAATTTGAGGAACGAGGGCCTTATGTATACAGGTAAGTACAGATTTTTGTTTTAGTGATGACAATCATATTGACATAATGCATAACAATTTAATAAACAATCGATAGCGAAACGCGCAACAAAAACCCTGTATTCTCCAACGACGAATCAACTGTGACTTATAACCAAACTATTCATTACTACTTTGATGAACAAGCATCAAATGGGACAGAGGACGACCGTCTCTGGGTTCCCAACATTCCATTCATAGTGAGTTTTAATCGTAAACCAAGTACTACACTCAAATATTTGGATTAATGTCATGTATTATTATGACTCAGACCATCGCCCACCTTGGAGGTGCCTTGAATAATGAAACGGTTTCGGCCACTATAGAAACTGCTATTGGGATGCTGACCTCGTTTGGCGGGGAGTCGCTTTTTTCCGAACTCTCCATTCGCGAGATCCTATTTGAAGGGAGGGTAGTGTCCCCATTTTATGGAGAATTAATAAAACCTCCGATTTTTGGCCTGTATCTTGGTGTAAACAATTTATTGCATTTCACTTGTTTTCAATAATTCCATAATAATTGACAATGCTCAAAATAATCAAATTTAGCTGGGAATATAATTAGAATTATAAATAATAGCTAAATAATTATGTTTAAATAAAGGATAAACTAATAGAACCTCAATTATAGAAAAACGGGACGGCTGATGGCGAGTACGTTGTGAAAACTGGTCACAATAATCATGAAGATTTTGGACAAATAGTAACGTTCAACGGTCAAGAGGAATTAAAATATTGGTATACAAAAGGTTTGGATCCTAACAGTCCAGACCACTTTTGTAATAAAATTAACGGATCCGATGGCTCAATCTTTCCACCATTCATCACCAAGGATACTACCTTGAGAATCTTTAACACTGAAGTTTGTCGGTCTATTTGGTTGACATACGAATCGGAGACCACTTACAAGGATATTTCAGCTTATAAGTTTACGATTCCATCAGAAATGTTTGCTGCTCCCAGTGATAACGCCAACAATGAATGTTTCTGTCCACAACAAAGTCCGTTTGTTGCAAGTCAATGTGGTCAGGGTGTTGTTCGGATTTATCCTTGTAAAAACAGTAAGTAAAAAAGCCTAGAGGGAGTCAGCAATGTGAATTACGTCAACTGCAACAAATGTGACTAATCTCTACGTTACATTGTTTTTCGTAGATGCACCGATCGTTACATCAAACCCGCATTTCTTGGAGGGCGGTGAGGAGTTTTTCCAGCCTATAGTTATCGACCGACCAGATAAAGATCTGCATGAAACTTTCATTGAACTAGAACCAGTAAGACCTGATATTTGTCATGTGTGAGAATTGGAATGATAGTGCCTTGTTCTAAGTTGTTCTTAATTATTATAAAAATCAAGTAGATGATATGTTACTAGAAATTAGGATCACGTAAAACTATCTATAAAACTATTCTAATAATATCATTCACATTTCCAGAAATCGGGAGTCCTGCTCAGAGCAAGTAAAAAGATACAAATCAACGTTGAGGTGCAACGTATACCTCGGTTCACTTTTTTTAAGGATTTAGATTTTTCCAGTTTCACACAAGCTAACAGTGTCTTGCTTCCCGTTTTCTGGGCTGAAGAGGTAAATAATACATAAACGAAGCATACTACTATGTTGTTACATATCCGCCTACTTGTAATATTGTCATCATGGATGCATTTTGGTAGTATAATACAATTAAAACATTCGTAACGCTTTTGCGGTTATTTTATTATTTGCAGATTGCTCAGTTGGATGATGACAATGCTAGTGATCTTTACGACAAATTAATCAAACCCCAGAAAGCTGTTAAAATTGCAAGGTGGGTAGTCATCGCTATTGGAGGCATTATCACTTTTGTAAGTGCTGTGTTTCTTTTCACGGCTTTCAAGAAGTAAATATATGAAAACTGCTGTAATACAAAAATATTTATATTTTATATGATCATTGTATCATTTGTGTAACAAGGCATAATTCCATATAAACCCATGTATTCTGCACCCTGTTACAATTGTTAAAATAAAAACCGTACTTATTTTAAAATAGAGATAAACAGGTAGTTGGTATTGCAAAAACCTTTTACTTTGATTATATCCGTTTGTATACTTTTGCCCCAACTCATTAAATGTTGAAACGATATGACTATTTTTCTTTGCATATTCTTACACTTTCATATGAATGACCTCATTCTTTGATGCTTCACATGCATTTAACTTCATGAAATGTTTTTCGACCAGATGACCATACTGTTATAAATGGTGAAGTGCGAAATAAATAGCATTATAACTACATTTGCTGGCATAAAATACATAAAGTTTACTAGTCTAATCTCATCAGCAAAGTCTTACCCACAAATCCCAACTAATTCCTAGGTATTAATTGCATATACGACATTATTTTTTATTCGTTGTTGTAAGCTATGCCCAAATTATTTTGATTGGTTGTTCATTTTAATGGTATGCTGGAAGTTTAAAGCTAGTTTTTGTTCAAGCATATTATTAAAAATATTCCTTAAAAATAGATACTGGTCTCCGTCATAATGTGTCAAATTTTCGCTCATTAACGGAACCCTTGTAGGGTCAAGCTTTGTGCACAGGAAGTTATTTTATAAATATTTTATGAGTAAGGCGATGGTTACTTATATTCAGAGAAACATCCGGAAGGACTAAAATACAAAGTCACGAATTCCAGGATGTATCTGTACTGCATGACCTTCATGCAAAAACGGAAAAACAGTGTAAAAGAACGGGATTTCAGTACATGCTGTAATATTTTCTCATTTTAGTACATCTTGGAATCAGTGATTTTATATTTTAGTGCATCCTGATGTTTCGGTGACGTTAGAATGTAATAAGCTTACTCTACACATTCTTATATTCCTTTTGATAATGTTCATATATGTACAATTTCATGAATACTCATCTAAGAATGTGAGTACGTCATTTAATGAAAATCTGCACATGCTAAAGAGATTGTATGTATGCATAGAAGCAAAAAATGCAAGTAATGATAAGAAAAACTAATTTGTTCTAAAGTGACAATACGACAGCTGCTAACTGATACTGGACTACTGTTGATTACCAAGCTGGTTAAAATGTTCACCACCATATACACATAGTAATCTACATACACGAGTGTTGATTATATTTATGTCTCTCTACACGCTAATAGCTCTGATAACGAATACTTACTTCGTGTGCAAGTTTGACAGTCGCTAAAATATTTAATATAACGGTGGGAAGTGATTGATTCTGCATGTTGCAGAGTTGGTGTAATAGATTTCTTGCTTAAGCCTAAAATTCATTATAAAATAAGAAACCATGGGTAAACGTAAAGGAATAGGAATTGTAGGCATTTCCTGTGGAGTTTTGCTTCTAGTAACAATTGGAATCCTCGGCTGGGTTGTGGTTCCCAACATTTTCGATAATAAAATTAAGGAAGTAAGTAATATTTTCACAAATGTATTAAAAGATAATAAAACGGCAATGTTTTTATTAAATAATTATGTAAAATGGTGGTATTAACCACAGCAAACAGACCTTACCAACGAAGACACGAAGAGCGAATGGGCAAATGTTACTACTCCAATACAGCTAAAATTTTACGTTTTCCACTGCTTAAATCCTAAAGGGTTCTTGAATGGGGAGAAATTTGAATTTGAGGAACGTGGACCGTATGTTTACAAGTAAGTATATATAAAGATTTTTAAAACGATGGCAAAACGAGTATATAACAATGCAATCAATAATAAATTGCAAATGTGAATAATGTACTTATAGTGAAGTGCGAAACAAAACACTAATTGCAGAGGATGATTCTACTATGACTTATGAACAAATTATTCATTACTACTTTGATGAGCAAGCATCTAATGGAACAGAGGACGACCTTCTCAATATTGTCAATGTCCCACTTATCGTGAGTTTTAATACAAATCAGTCATATCCAAACCCTTTTGGGTCTTAGGCTTAGGATTAATTGTATTACTATATTATTAAGACCCTCGCTCATATCGGAGGAGCTATCAACAACTCAAATTTAGAAGACGCAATCGGCCCCCTTGTCAAAGATTTTGGAGAATCCCTTATTTCCGAGAATCTCTCCATTCGACAGATACTCTTTGAAGGAAGGCCTCTTAACGCTTATTATGAGCTCATAGGGAAGGAGTTTGGCCTGTATCTCGGTGTAAATTATTTATTATATCTCAATTTTATTTAGTAATTACATTTACGCTTATCATTCTAAGAATTTAACAACCACAAGACATGCAAAAATGTTTAGAGTCTGAAAAATCAATTAAACACTCACTTAGAAAAACGGATCGACGGATGGTCAGTACGTTGTGAAAACTGGTCACGAAAATCATGAAGAATTTGGACAAATAGTAACTTATAACGATCAAGAGGAATTAAAATATTGGTATACAAAAGGTTTGGACCCTAACAGTACTGATCACTTTTGTAATAAAATTAACGGATCCGATGGCTCTATCTTTCCACCTTTCATCACCAAAGAAACTACCTTGAGACTCTATAACTCTGAAGTTTGTCGGTCCATTTGGTTGACCTACGAATCCGAGACATATTACAAGGATATTCCCGGTTATAAGTTTACGGTTCCATCAGAAATGTTTGCAGCTCCCAGTGATAACGCCAACAATGAATGTTTCTGTCAACAACAAAGTCCCTTCCTTGCAGATCAATGCGGCCAGGGTATTGTTCGGATTTATCCTTGTAAAAACAGTAAGTAAAAAAGCCTAGAGGGAGTCAGCAATGTGAATTACGTCAACTGCAACAAATGTCTATTTGACTTATATATGATTGTTGTGACATTATTTTTTCCCAACCAGATGCACCGATTGTTATATCAAACCCGCATTTCTTAGATGGCGGTGACGAGCTTTTTGAACCTATCGTAGTCGACCCACCAGATGCACAACTTCATGAAACTTTCATTGAGCTTGAACCGGTAAGTATTGGAAAGTGCTATGTATGTTTAATGTGGGGTAATTGGGATGATAGTTATTTTATCCTTAATTATTATCCAAACCGTTGCAAACATTGCTGAGGATCACTAGAACGGTCACAAGCTATGTTATGGAATTTCTTGTACATAAATGTAATACTTTTTATTGAAAGTTTTCAAATATAAATCTTTCCAGAAATCAGGATTTCTCCTCAGGGCAGGTAAAAGGATACAGATGAACATTGAGCTACAAAATATTGAGCTGTACACGTTGTTTAAGGATTTAGATTTTTCTAATTTCACCCAAGCTGACAGCATCCTGCTTCCCATTTTCTGGGCTGAGGAGGTATGTAAATGTATATATACATATATGTGCGTACAAATATGTGTATTTGTAATTTTCATTCTTTTTTTGTATTTTGTTACTAAATTCGAATGCTGTTTTTATACCATGCAGATTGCTGAATTGGATGATGACAACGCTAGTGATCTTTACGACAAATTAGTCAAGACCCCGAAAGTCGTTAACATTGCTAAATGGGTAATCATTGGCATCGGTGGTATTATTACATTCGTCAGTGCTGTGGTTCTCTTGACTGCTTTAAAAAAGTGAAAGACGTATTAAAATTTAACTGATAATCTCTTTACAATTTATTGCAATTACATGCATACAACTGTACTAAATCAATTTTATCTAACTTTACCATTGTTTATTAATCTACTTTAGTCATTCAGACATGCCGATATAATTGTTGACTTAATAACCTGCTGGTCGATAAAACTAATTTTTCTAGGTTATCGTATGTATATAAGATTATTTATCAGAACTGGAATAAATAATTACTTTTACTATCCCCGACAGCGTCTCCTCGTAGTGTTCAACTTTCATCTTATAATTATTAAAACTATAATGAGACTGAATATGATCATTAGCTTGCTATTGCTGAAGGTCCATACTGTATTGCATTGTCACAAAAATAATGAAAAGATATTGAAGAAGTATTTTCGTACTGCTGAAGTGAGACGAAAGAATGAAGAGCAGGTGTATATGTAATGTATCTAATTTCAATTATAAATATTTCATAACTTGGGTAATTATATATTTACTTATACTTATGTGTAGTCAAAGCCATTTTATTGATCTTATCTAATCACCTCTACGAATTACACATGGGACAGACCGTGGGTGATAAAATTGTCACTACACTGATTGAGTATTGATCTTGAACAACCTTATAACAATAACAATTTCTAGTGGGTTAGATGGACGCTGACCATACTTCAAAAACTATTGCAGCACGTTGTTACAACCTATTATAGTAATTTATTTTCTATAGACCATATCCGCAATTTCAAACATGCAAATATCTGTATTATGGTATAACATATGTGTCCTAAGAAAATAAATCGGAATGTTGATAATAATTACCACACTCAACAAAAGCCCTCTAAAATCAATCATTTTTCGTCAGGTTGAAATAATATCCAAGTGCAATCGATAAAATCATGATTGCTGCAATGTCTCCGGCATATTGTCATTTATAACAATAAAATCAATCAGTAGGTTCATGATCTTCGTGCACGAAGATTATATACTTCTCTTTAAAATAATTCAATTTTTAGTAATTCATCCAAAAGTCAAGCTTCAACATGCATAAATTCGTAGGACCGGGAGTAACTATTGGAGGTATTGTTCTCCTTGCAGCTGCTCTTATTACATTTTTAGTTGGTGTTCCCATTATTATTGATAACAAGGTTAAAGAGGTATGTAATCGAGTTGTTCTTTATACGATTTATTAATTCTCATATTAATTTGTATGATAAAACAGTGAAACTCTGCAGCATTTTCAATCTATCAAGGACAACATAATTTCTTAAAATCCGTCCATGTTCTTTAGGAAACTCGTTTGGAAACAAACTCTTCTACCTTCTTAAAATGGAGGGATGTCAAAGTACCCGTTTACCTTAAACTAAAGTTCTTCAATATTACCAACCCCGATGCTATTGAAAAGGGCGAGAAATACCATCTTACAGAACATGGTCCATACGTTTGGGAGTAAGTGTTTAGAAGTTATCACATTCCTTAATTTGCAAAATCTGTATGCCTGGTCATGTGTACGGTCCTATGCTATATGTTGTATAATCTCTCGTTTTACATCTCTGCCTGTGAATTTTTAGGGAAAGAAGGCAAAAGGAAATAGTCGCTATCAACGAAAATGATGACACAATTTCATACAGGGAGTACATCACGTACCATTTCAATCAAAAAATGTCCAGCGGGAGTCAAGAGGATACCATTAACATGCTCAATTTCCCATTAGTTGTAAGTGGCAAATATGCCACGTAGAATATCAAAGTCATAGCGTGTTTTACAAATTGTTAGAAAATAAGCAAATTATTTGATTAGAGATAGCTTAATTAATTTATACAATCTAAAAGAACTCATTTTCATGTTCCTTTCTGCAGGCCGTGTCTACAATCCTCAAGAAAACTCTCTTCGGCTTTGCGAATATTCCTATTAATATTTTAATGAACGATCTAGGAGAAAAGTTCGTGCGAAATGTTAAAATCCGAGAAGTTATGTTCGATGGAATCGAAATCGATCCATTCTACAACACTTTAGTTTCCCTATCCCCAGGCGGCCCACCAGAAGAATTCTCAGGAGGCAAGTTTGCCTTCTACAAAACGGTAAGTAATTCCAAATCGAATTCATATAGGAGTCATAAGCTAACTTTTTAAAACATATACCTATTAAATTAAGTAAATTATGTGCAAATAATATTAGTATAGTGTCACAAAGCATGCAAACTTAACTGAAACATGCAAATTAATACATGCGACTGATAATACCAAGACTTTTGTTTCGCAACTATCCATATTGTTCTTCATTTCTTAAAAATCCTCATTCGACACGCTAAGTTTGATTTGCATGCCAGGCTATGAATTTTAAAATAACTAAATGTGTACCTAATAGCACATTATAAAATTAATATCCGTGACTGTCATCGAAGTTAAGTGGACGCTTTTGTCGTTATTAGATAAAATACAAGTTGTTTATCTCATTTCTATTTGTCCACGGATTATTACATGTACAATTAGTGAGCACATGTAACTAAATGTAGGTATATTAAATGTATATATATAATTCTAATAACATAAAAGCAGCGGTTCAAGGATCTGTAGTATTAGCTCGTGTGATAATGTGTTTAAGTGGGTTAAACATTCCAATGATGAATATTTTAGGCATGTTAAACTCATACTTAAAAAACTGAATGCTACTAGATAATTTACAACCTTGTTTTAGTGTCGGACTTTGTAATACTGTAATGATACGATACATACTTGTAGTTTTTAAAATACAAACTTACAAAATGTTACCATATTGCAGAAAAACGGCTCCCATGATGGTGTTTACCAAATCAAACGGGGAATTGATGACCATAAAACTTTCGGGAACGTAATTTCCTGGGAAGGCAAAAAGGAACTGGACTGGTGGACAGACAAGAAGTTAGCTCCGTTTGACGAACAGTATTGCAATAAAATTAATGGTAGTGATGGAAGTGTATTCCCGCCATTCGTCGAGACAGACCGCGTCATGAGAATCTTCGTATTGGACATTTGCCGTTCCATTTACTTAAATTATCATCAAGATATAGAATATCAAGGTATCAAGGGTTACCAGTTTAGGGTTCCATCTTTTATGTTCGCTCACCCAGAAGTAAATAAGGACAATCAATGTTTCTGCACCAATCCGGGAGGAGAATTAGCAAAACATTGTGCTGGAGGAATTATTCGTATTTTCTCATGCAAAAGTGGTGAGTATTAAATTAATAAACCTTTAATCCCAAAATCAATGCCTAAATAATACCTTTAAACTTTCCCATATCAATCTTGGGGTGTTTCCAACACTTTTGAAATTTCGTAGACGCTCCAATCATGGTCTCCAACCCACATTTCCTTGATGCAACACCTGACATTAAGGATGACGTGGATGGTCTTAAACCTGATCCAGAAATTCACGGAACTCAAATAGAAGTTGAGCCGGTGAGTTACTAAGCCTTTAATTGACATGTTTGGAAGTATATAGACTCAATGTACATCACCATTACATAAATGAATTATTTTGGATTAACTTAGTTTATGTGTTAGTTTGTTGGAATGTTAGGTTAGACTACTTTTATGGAATGCATTTTATGCTAATCAAAAATTATTTGTCACAGAAATCTGGACTGTTGCTCCAAGCCCGAAAGAGGATCCAGTTTAACGCAGAACTGCAACCGTTAGTTGGAATCCCAGCTTTTAACGATGTCCCATCGCCCAGCGTTGCTGTACCTTTGTTTTGGGCAGAGGAGGTAACAATATATATATTGACATATAAGTATTTATTTGACTTTATAGCAGGTTGTAGAATATTTAGGATGAATTGTATAAATATTGACGCATTTATTATAATTGAACAGCATGCGGCAATCAGCACTGAGGACACGGACGACCTGAAAGGCAAGCTAATAAATCCATTGAAAACAGTCAAAATTGTACAATGGACCGTGGTTGCAGTTTTGGCAGTTGTCACTTTAGGTGGTGGCTTCCTCACATTCAGACAGTTCAGGAGTAGTTAATAAAAGCAAGAGACGATTTAATTTAATTTATACTCATGGTCCTTAATTTGTTCATGGAAAAGAAATGGAAAAATAAATTTTTTGTTTTGTTCTTGACGATTCGCAGATCTAATGAACATTGTTGTTGAACTTGCATAACGTGATTTTAATTTATTAGGGATCAATTCAAGATTATCCATTCTTTAAAAACTTCTGAGGCTGAGGAAAATGCTTCCTGCCTGGGAATATTCCCGGCAATGTTTCTTTAAGTTTTTCTCAGAGCCACATCAATAAAGAATAGATATACCTACATACAAACTACCGGAACGAGCGACAGCTTGGTTCTGTCCTGACCACAAAGGCAACCATAACATCAGTTTGTCTGTCGCACAGACCATAAAGCTGACATACATACCTAAGTAGATAATGTGTGCTGTTATATATTTTGGTTCTATAAGTACATACTGTGTTGTCAACTACTCCCTCGGTTACCCACTTCAGCTGTCATCATTATATGACACAATAAGATGCAAATGCAAAGGATTTGCCTTTGCAATTTTTTCGGTTATGAAATCCTTCGAAGAGATACATAGTTATTACTTTTAGCTTCACCGGGCGTCCATCCGGTGCTCACATATGAATTATTATCAACTGTAATTGTGCGGAGGGGTCTTTTCAAATTGGATTATTTTACTTTATTCCCCGGATAGTACTAATGGTTAGAGGAACCCTTTTGCACAAATATTTTATTGCGGAAATAATATGCGGATTGCAAAACACATTATTATTTCTTACCCATAATTTTACTGGTCCTTTGAAAATTGCAACCGACGGTTCCAGGATTGTATTCCTATATGTCTGTGCGTGCAAGCGGAAAGTATCATAACATGCCGTCTGTATATTACTTTGTACGGATAATCTCATGCAAGGAAAATTGTCTTCGTTTGTTTAAAGTAATGTAATACTTAAGCTCCGGAAAGGTTGCTTGAAAATAAATATTATATGTATAGTCTTGCTCGTAGTAATATATGGTGCTATAAGTTTTCATTGAAATTCACTGAAATAGAGTACCTTAATCAGTTTTTTAGCATCTTTAAGTCCCCCAGATACATATGTACATACACGTAAAAAAGTATGTATGTGTTAGTTCCGAGTATGTTGTAATGATTTACTTGTGATTGCAACGAATACTAAATGTTAGTAGTAAGTATTAATGATACACGTAAGACAAACAAGTATGACCTTCAAATATTCTTCAAAATAATATCCCACATCTCATTCCTTGTGATAAAGCGAGTCAGAGAGGATAGTATATATTTTTAAATTACGTATATCCAAGCAAATGAATAAAAATAATACAAGGAAAAAAGTGATAAAGCAAGTTTTTTATGCCACCGCCGGTCGAATCGGTGAAAATGACTTCGGTACAAATTACGAACACATTTTTGAGCATCGTTTGTCAACCCCTTGTGTTATTGATTGACAGCATATTGTTACCTGGTGCGAATACATATAAAACATTTAAAGAATTTAACAGCGTTTATACTCGTTCAAATGTTTATTTCTTTGTAATACTTATGCAACTCATACATGTGATTGTATTATCATTTACGTATATATTTATATATATATTTACTTATCGTTTATATTATTCTTTCCCCCCATAGACATAATAGCTTGCAGTGTATAAATGTATTTATAGTTGCATAGTTCTGGTGGTTTATAAATTGACATCGATTCATAATTTATCACAACTTTCCTCTTCCTCGTTTATTCCTACAGCTGAGAGGTCCTTGCTAGCACACCCGCATATTTTAACATATGTAGCATAAATTGCATATAAGCTACGTAATATGTAACACACTTATAAATATATACGTACAAACCTCAACAACTTCGGAAACAACATTATGTTTAAGGAAAGTTTGCAAGTGTTACTATTTCTTTTGGTAAAAGTGTACAGAAATTATATGGGTGTATGTAATAATATCAAGTCAATTCATTCAGCATTTTGTTATAAAGGTATTTGAACTCGCAAAACTGGTAAACCAGCACACGTCATGCAGTGTTGTACTTATACATGTATACATGTAAAGGGAACATTGAAGATCATAAGAGTAAATGCTTTAATGTACGCCTTTGCAATACGGTACACTATCCTATATACGCGAATAAAGCAGCATAACTTGAGGGATTTGTTCTTCTCTCTACAAGAAAGGCTCAATGGTCTAGGGGTATGATTCCTGCTTTGGGTGCAGGAGGTCCCGGGTTCAAATCCCGGTTGAGCCCAAACTTTTGCACATTGTTGCAACCATATTGAACATCCCATCGTAAATAAAATAACATTTCAAAAACGTTCATAGCTATTTTTTTAATTAGAAAAATATTTGATTAATTTTCATAGTTAAAATGATACGGAATTTCTTTGTACGTTCAAACAATTTCATTACATTAGAGCATAAGGGAAAACCATGAATGAACCGTGGTATGGTATATTGAAGTTACGGAATCAACCTGATAAGTATCTCCATGTAAAAGATGTGATTTTCGGATTGCCTTTTGCGGCTGCCTTTTGCGTTTTATAATACCACAGCAGTAATGTTGAGATAAGTCGTAGAATGCGGATCAACTTCTTCGTCTGCTGCACGTTGACACCACACACATCAATTAGCATGGTATGTCTTTGGACTTTAAAAACAGTGAACATGTTCGGCGGGTTGAACCACCGATGCTGCTTTTAAATAAATTGGATTATAATTTGTATTAGAAGTGGCTGAGCTGAAGAGGGTGGAGTTGGTGGGACAGCAGCAAAAGACGTTCATATAAAAAGTTTCTTGTCGGTAAAGTTTCTCTCTATCGCCTTATAACTGAAAGAATTTAATTCACAGCTCTAATGTTGATGAGATGGGACTTTAAAACAAATGTCATTTCGCTGTTGGGGCTCCGTTATTGATTTAAATTTATCCATTGTCATAATAGACATATATGATCGGATGGAAGAAGGATAGAAATCAATATAGCCACTATAGTAGTAGGTGTCCCAAAAGGCATAGGGAATTTACTAGAATTGTAGTGAATTATTAAGTACGTGCTTCTGAGCTCCATCCCCGGAAAGTTTTCAAGTTGTTGTCCAATACATGCCTGCATTTGTAGATATCTCACCTCCGGTGCCAGAGAAGGCATCGCATCATAATCGTATGTAGTTGTTCCAAGGAAGAAACTGCTATATGTACGTGGGCTCTCTTTTAAGAGTAACTAAAAAATTTAAGAGTAAGTAAGCAGCGTATAAGGGAGGGACATATTTAGTATTCAGTGTAATCATGTCTTCTCCATCGGCATTGACAATGTGCATTAGCATTAGCAACACTTTTCCCTTTTGTGCTTTGAAGGCAATAAATAGCGAATGCAAGACACTGAATTAAGATAAAGTGTGTATATATGTATCAGAACTACTTGAAAGGATCCAGGTCGGCTAATGCTTATTGATACGGTTGTTAGAAACATGCTGTATGTTTTTGGAAGTGTATATACTTAAACCCTAAACTGTCAGTAAAATATTGCAATGTTGAACTACAAAGATATGGAGCCACATGATTGTAATTTAAAAGGAATTCATGTAATTACAACAAATAGAAGCTTGTTGAACATTCTTAAAGTCTTGTCTACCGTGACAGGAATAGGAGGTAACCGTATAGCCTCTTGGGCGATGAAATGAAATTGTCTCTCTTTACCTTGTTGTTCCAGTAGAATTGACATCAGTATACACAAGTAAGTTAAGCTTTAGCAACAACTAGCGAGTGAGACTAATTGTTAGTAGAGGCAAGTTTATTTGAAAAGTTGGACTAAACTTGTAAGCAATGTTAATAAGTAATGAGTATGTTTCCGATGACGCATTTAATTCCGTTGATTCATATACTGTCAATATCATGTTATATTCATTCTTTATCATGAAATGTATGTGTGAATATTTTATACAAACTCCCATAGATATGAATTTATTTTGTGTACTACTAGCTATATTATAGGATGTGGATGAGCATGGCACAAAAGTATAAATAGTCTCTCTCCCTCAAAAAACCGTTGAGAATGCAGACACGCAATGGGTTTAAAAGGTACTTATACTCACATAGAGAGAGAGAGAGAGAGTTTCCAGTCTGACTCTCGAAGCATTGTGCATGGTAAGCCTTCTGTACTCACGTAAGTTCGGTTCCCGAAACGCCTTGTCCACGATTGCTGAAATGAGACTGGAAATCCTTCCCTTTCCTACTTCTGCTTATATACTCGAAGCAGTTGAGTATTTATTCCAAGTCTTTTCCGCAACACCTGTTTCCTCTTTGAAACGCTTAAAAACTCTCTCTTTCCTTGGTAGTCTCAACGGACGCAATTACCTGCTGCCGAATTCCCTGCACCAATATAAAAATACATGTTACTAGTTGAGTGCCAGTTTTTCTGACTTTCCGACACTTACACAAGTTATATACTCATGTATAAAAGCTTAAAAATACTTGCACACGTTCCGTCCACAGTAGCTCCTGGTTTTCATGGATCTCACAGGTGATCCCATAACCCTTCAATAGGCCACATCAAAATCGATTTAAAGCCTTAACTGCAGCTAGCATCACAAGGATTTCCAGACCTTTTAAATATATCAAGCCACAATTGGTTCTAAACCGGCACGCAAAATCCACATGAAATTGAGCCTTATTTTCTTCCCTTTTCTTGATTTTCCGTTGTTTTCTCAAACACGTATGTTCCGGTTTATGTAATCTACCTATCAACTATAGCATTTTTATGTTATGTAAGACATACTTATCTGTATACCCACTTGTAAAATAGGCCTTCTCGCGAAGCTTGTCTCTAGGTTTTATCCTTTTCTTCTCCTGTTTCATGCATGTCTTTTTGTATACCACATTGTTTGCCCTTAACAAATACCGTGACAACGTTCAGTGCTCTTTACTTCTTGCTAATACCCAACATCATTACTATAACCAACATAGTTTAAATGATCATACCATTGAGCCTCATGGTGGGCAATAATGGCGGGTTTCTATAGGTGTATATAGCAGTGTGTTCTATAGCAGTAGAGTCAGTTGGAAAATCTGAGCTAATTTTACGATCTATGGCTGGATGTGTGTAGGTGTCACCTCTACAAAAACGTACTCCTAATTAATTAATCAGTAAATAAAATACCATCCTAGAATACGATGCGAGTGAAAATTGAAAAGAAATAATTAATATCCTGATATTATAACTTGCATTGTAGTAGCTTGAATGGAAGCTGTTTAGAAGCATTGTAGTAGCTATAGATCCTATTAATAAAATCATATTAGTTCGTCAATATAGTGTGTAAGAAAGCTGATCATTGCGGTGATTTCCAATCCGAAATGCACGGGCATTAATCACAAATTTAAGCTTTTGCCTTACTGTACATGCCTCTGGGTTGAAGAGAGATGAATAATAAATGGAGCAGAACAATCCATTACCACTGTCTCTAGAGTGAAGATACAATATTGTGTCTCAAGTGATAAGTCCTCCGCGCTTCTTCAGAACAGCATGTGTATTAAGATGAAAGTTGCCGTACCCGTGGAAAACCTAAAGTAATCATATAGTAAGTTAAGTAAGAAATAGATTAGAAATATTAATTCGTTGATATAAGTATACAGTATAGAGAAAGAGCCATACGTGCATATGTTAGGAATAATTATTTATCATATGTAAATTCATATACATATAAATACTGGTACTATTACTGCATATAGTGTCATGGCCACATACATATGCACATTGCTACGACATACATATGCAAATACATTATTCCGCTCTTTCAGTGTAGTTTACACATATTTATACGGAATTATATACCTATGCTAATATGACACATAACAAACACCCGAGTTAATGCACCACATTATTTCTACCATCTACTAAAATTAATACCCATGTATTTTTAGTAGTATACTATAGATAATGCTAATGTAACTCACACAGTATAGCATGTCTTCTACCCCCAAAGCTCCTAATATATAATTATTACTGTCTCGATTCCATGGACAAACTAAAGTAAAAGACTGGCGCATGACTAAGAAATTTGCACAATTATTGCAGTACGTGGACAACACTTATATGCAGTCAAACTGTACCAGTATATTTCATATCATTTAGCATTGCTTGCATAAAGCGAAAGCGGGGTATCTGCAGACTTGTAAGGAACAAGTTAAGAAATAGTCACGTTACTTGTTACCACTTTGTTGTATATGTACATGGACCAGTAGTAAGAAGAGGAAAGCAAAAACTGGGAAACGCAATCGGAGTGAAACTCAGACAAAGTGATATCATGACAGTGCGGTAGTAGTAAGAGTAATAAGAGCGTGATGAATGCATATACATATATATCCTTCTCTGTAAGGCACTCAAACATGACCAACTATGTAGATTTACTTAACGAATGAAAAAAGGGTGGCAGCTCAAATAAATACATGCATAAAGTATTTTGATGCACGTATACAAGTATATTACGTAAATATGAGCGATAGCGTTTTTATACTACAAGAGCGCGAGAGAGAGGAAGCCGACTCATAATGCCGGACTGTTCCTGCCATGCAGCCAACCTGAATGAGACGTATATAGAGAGAGGAAAGAAAGGAAAGTCCCGACAGACAGAAGCAACAAGACGGAGCCAACGGTCAAAAATCGGTTTTTTTACCTTGTACAGGGCTATAACCAAAACGGAGGTGCGTGGGTTCGCTCATCCATTCAGTCTGTTCATCTGTCATCCAAATTCCTTTCGCTTTTCCTTTTATCTCACTTCCCCATTGACTCTTTCCAACTCCTGACCACTGTTTCAAGCTCTCCGGCCGAATATAAACAGTTTCCTTAAAAAAGTCAAGCTTATATTTTTGCTACGAAGTGGTATTTTTTACCTTTGTCAAATCCACAGATTCAATTAGAGTCGGACAATTCCATAGTGCTCATTTTCCAAAACGGGGGTATCACTTTCCTCATCTAATATCAACACTTCACTGCTTCCAGCAAAAAGATTTAAGGAAAGCCTGAATGGAAGACTATTGATTTTGTTGTTTGCTTTTGGTCACCAACAAGAAATCCTTAGTCTGCCGGCAGTTTTTCCTTCTTAGTCATCGAGACTCAATCAGTTTGATTAGACTTGGAATTCCAAAGTATGAACTTATTATTGGAGGAGAAATTAAAACTAAGTTTCGTCTTTTCAACCAGGTATCACTAATTTATTTGGATTTTTATTGATTACCTATCGATTTATCCATTTTCATACATTCTTCAGTATGATTTTCATTGGGAGTTCGTTTAGGACTTATTATTTCTCTTTTTGGTCATGTCATGTTTCCCTCTCTATATTTAGAGTTCATTGGGCTGTATATGGGTGCGCAGAAATTTCTCACTATTATTATCTGAATACATGGCTTTTACCAATAGCAAGAGGATAGGTGGCAAATGTGGATATTGCGTCCGTTAGTGGTGGTGTATTGCGAGTAAATAAGCCTGAAAGCTTTAACACGAAACCAAAAAGTATATTGCACTCACGTTGTAAGAGGCAGTTCCGTGTAATTTTAGCACGCTTTTGGTTCCTAAACTAGAATAGCTTGGAGGACTTGAGTGATATTGGAAAAGTGTTCCCATTTTTTGGGTGTAATGCTTTGAAGCCATTTGTACTTTGCACGAGAAGATCTGAAGATCGTTTCCCTTCGGACGGTTAGTTTAGATTATTTTCACCATAGAAAGCAGCGACCTTTAAATAAGAATGGTTTAGTTTTTTAATTGATTGTCATTTAATAATTTAATATAGTTGACGAAGGATCCTATTCAAACTTCTTATTACACTAATACAAGAAGGTAGTGTTCCCAATTTTTATCACGTTTGGGTGTAAGTGCAAAGTTGATTTTTTGGGTGCATTAAGGCATTATATAACGACATACTTAGTCGATACTTGGAAATCATTCATCAACGATTCGTTTTATGTGCAGTATTTTACTTAATTAAATTAATGTGAATGTATGGAGGTGGTGATGTTCAAAGAACAATTTTAAAAACAAGTCTAAAATTTTGTTTTCTTTATTTACCTAAAGCAAGTTCTGATAATTGTACAAACTTAAACGCAGTCAGCAACGTGGGGTATATAATAATAAATAAGGCAGTTCGACTAACAGGCGTATACATTCGAATTCGAATTTTGAGGTGAAAAGTTACCGTTGGGAGGAAAAGGTTGCCAATGGTGGCTAATTTCTGGCAACATGAAGGTTACTTTCATGTAGGGAAAAAGGAACCGGAGAATCAGTTTAGAGTTTTAATAGTAAGCTGGTCCAGCGAAGTGCTTGACAGCGGGGGCGTAAGCGGCGTAAGCTGGAGCAACAGCCTTGACTACAGCGGGAGCTTGACGGTCAACGACGGCATTGAATCCATTCACTGCAAGTATTTAGTCAAAACAAAATACAACAAATTCTAGGTTAACCATTCTCTGTACTCTGATTTAGCTCTAGATTATACTCTTTGTATATTTAGACCCACGTAAAATATATTTAGCTGTATTTAGATATTATCATTAGATTCTGCATTGCAAACAAAAGTTCATAAGCTCAAGTACGATTGGGTTACTGATTGTGCACTGTTATCAATTATCATTTCAGACATGTCCGGTATCCGGTTGTAGCTCTAGACTACTGCCATTCTTATTAGATTCAGTGTTATATTTACTCTGGGGTATCATTTATTACGAGACTTCAAAGATAGTACATGTGTATAAGTTGTTGTATTTAGTACTACATAGATTAAGTTTTCACAGGCATTTTCTCTAAGAATTCATGCCAGAGCAAACACAATGGCACCTAATACTCTCTTGGGCAAAGTTGAGAAAATCAATAATGTATTACAGCACACTTATTTTTGCTTTTTCACAAAATATCAGTGAAGGTTTAAAAATAAAAACGCTGAATTCCAGTTGCAGGTACTTTACACTGAAGCAGTTTTAAGTAGTTATCAAACGCGTACTTTTAACATTTATATACAAGTTGCATTATATTTAAATTAAACAGTATTACAGAATGTAAACAGTTAAAATACCTGCGTCAGAAGTGTAGGTGACGATACGGACAGCACCATCGGGCTCGACAAGGGAGTATTGTCCCTGAACAACATCTCCATCACGAGTTTCACTGTTACAAAAAATAGTATATTTATTATTTTAAGCTTATTAAAATCAGTCTTGAACTTCCTTGATACAACTTAACTTCCATGGCTCGCACCGTGAACTATTATTTTGTAGTGTAATGCTTGTTAATTTAAAAATATTTGTACAAATATTAAAATCTTAACATTGAAACACTTTAACCACAAATTCAGATGAGATTAATTTTGATTAGACACATTCTTACCTGTGAGACTTTTGATCTCCAGTCAAAGCGTCGGCGACACTGTATCCGAAACTGTATTGTGGGTGGGGGTCATAAGGTTCGGGAGCGACGGCTGTCAAAGTTTTTTAAATATTAAAATTTTACACACACTTCACTGATTCTAAATTAGATTATTTACAAATTCCAATACCTTTAACAACAGCTGGAGCGTAGGCCTTGACAGCGGGAGCATAAGCAGCGTAAGGAGCAGCAGCGTATGAAGCAATAGGGCCCGCAGCGTATGAAGCAACAGCTGGGGAGTAGAATTGTGGTCGGGCAAGAGCCACACTGAAGAGAGCAATGAAAACCGCGACCTTGAAAGAATACACAAAACAGATTTAAGCACACTGATCAAATTTTAATCACTTATTAATTTACTAATATTCGCTTCTTTTCCACACAATTGATTCGCGGCTAGGAGCGACAACACAATACTTATTTTCTTTTTAAGTTGAAAATCAAACACCGAAAAACTATTGAAATTGTGTACCTTCATCATTTTGAAAATCTTTTTGAGAAGAACAGAGAGAGAGAGAAGTTGAAGTTACTAGACAAAGACAGAGAGAAGTAATATAATAATCTACGAAGTGATGAATGTATTTATAGGTAAAAATTTGGTACAAATTATGAAAGTAACCTTATTACAACAATCCAAATTTATGACTTACCTCGCAGAATCCTGTCAGCCTGCATCTGCTTATGCTATAGCCATTAGCTATGCTTTAAAACAGTTTGACCATATAAAAAGTGTAGCAGTGAGAAGTTACATGTGCATTGCCAAGTCAATTTAAATGAATTCATCGAAAATCTTGTCAAATTTCCATGAGGTAGGTCCATTTAATAAGGCGGACGACAATCTGCATATTATAAGACAACGGCATGAGTAACGAGGGAGGCCACTTGTGTGATGTTAACATGTGTATGCAGTCATATTAAATAACATTAATACATGAGATATAACATATGACATATAGATTGAGCAAAATGTACACTGCCAATATGCGAGCACAAGTTTGTAAGACTGATGGAAAGCATACGATGACACTGATACACCAGCATGTTTGAGTCCTTTGGCTTTTGATCATTATACACATTCATGATAATTACTCGTGTGGCAGGTCAAGCAGTTTCTGTATCTATACATGCTATGTTACCGGCATATTGTTAATGATTGGCGGCTGATTATCATAATATTTTATGCGTACAGCCAGCGAAACGTCGCGTCAATCGGCCTTTACAGAGTTTAAACATTTCATAAC
Source organism: Lipothrix lubbocki (assembly GCA_034696945.1). NCBI lineage: Eukaryota > Metazoa > Arthropoda > Collembola > Symphypleona > Sminthuridae > Lipothrix > Lipothrix lubbocki. Next base: position 68,991 of record JAQGAK010000199.1, read on the forward strand.
CGTTTCAACAACAATCTCATTCCAATGATGCCAAAGAAAGAAAAAAGAAAAGACAGGCAGGAACCGCGCCTTCCTTCAACGCCTTCATCAGATATACATCGAGACCCCAGAATCAGCGTCATCATTTGTCACTTCTGAGCTCGTGAATTTTCTGTATAGAGTATAATGAAATCAAGTCCAATTACTTTTCTGTGCATTCCGTGTAATAATCCATGTCCACTTAAAAATGGAACAATACAGGTAGCTTTCAGCTGATGTTTCATTTACTACAGAAAATATTTTATCATTATGAATTTATGGCTCAGATCAAAACATTTTATAATTCCAATAGCTTTATTGCTATTGGGTTGGGCCCGCTCCATTTCGAATTCGGAAACTGTCAAGAACCATAAATAAAGTCGTTTGCATATATTATTATCACTTGATTTCTGAAAGTACAAGCTGCGTTGATCTTTGGGGGTAGCACACATTGTCAAATGTGCCATGAAAACCTTAGCTTTTTTGGCAACGTGCGTCATAATTCCACTTTCAGTTTCAAGTTCAGCAGCTGCGACCACTAATTGACGAAATAAATAGATAATAGAGTCAATATTCCACTATCATTGTTCGAAATTGTTTTTTCAGCTAACATAAGAGTAATTACTGTGAAGTCAAAACTACATCAAACAGTAATTTTTTCCTATTTTTGATTGGAAAATGGACATGTTTGTAATCCAAGTGAATTTGAAAACAATTAATTTGTTTAGGAAGCATTGAATATACACATTAACCCATTAAAAACAATTTTCAGCAAAAACTCGGGCTCAGCCGGGATTTGAACCCGGGACCTCCTGCACCCAAAGCAGGAATCATACCCCTAGACCACTAAGCCTTGCTTGGTATAATGGTGAAATCTGGTTAAACTCAACGAAAACAGTTGAAATGGTAATAAATCTGTGTGGTAGGCTTTTGAACAAAAATAAAATATTTTATGGTAATCTCTTAAGTCTTTCTACTTAAAGAATGCGATAACAGAGCATATTTACGTTCACAATAAATACATAACTGTACAGAATTTAGTATGAATACATAACTCCAGATTCATATGACACTGCGTAATACATTATGATTTACAATGCACAACTTTATATTCTTTCAAAATTAGAACTAAATGCCGAGGGAGGACTAAATTATCAATATTAACTAATAACATTATTGTTATTCATGACATCGTCGTTTGTGCTGATAAAATAAGTGGGCAAGCTGTATTTATTAAAAGTTGATTATTACTCAGCAAGCAATAAATGCCACTTGTTAAATATTTGATGACGTTAGGACAAACAGGTTTCCGCTTAAGTATACTCCACAATAGCTACTACAAATTTTTATTGTATTTAGCCAACCACAAATAATGACATACAAATTCACATCATTTGCATGATGACCATTGCTATATTATATTGATCCTTCTGCTTTAATACGAGAGAATGGTAATTGATGTTCAGCAATGTAATTAATGACATGAGTAAATTCGTATGTTTGTGCTCAATCATGAGCTTAATGAAGCCAATTAATTACATATGCAAACAGGTGGATGTCCGGCAGGAAGTGCTGCTAAGTATCAAAAAAGTACTGACAACTTTTCCCAAGCCACTGCTACATATATACCAAAACTCATTTCATATTTTCTTCTGGGTTTCAAGTTTCGAGCGAGTCTTTCAATGCACTCTTTTGGATTTTTCGGTACTCATTTAATGCTCAACGTAAAAGGAACGGTTTGCCGTAGCTTCACTCTCCTACACAGCTACCTTTTCCACCCGTGGCACTTGCTTTTTATTTCATTCGGGTAAATCTGAAGTATCAACAAGTACAACCACGTCAAAACAAAAGTAATGAAGTCGGGATAAAAGGTGGCGGTCCGAGTAGCAGGAACAAGTCCAATGGAAGATACGATAGTGATAAAAAGTGAATAGTCAGTAGACGCGTACCTTGAACGCAGTTAAAAACTAAATATTGTTACGACAAATAGTTTTTCAATGTCAATCGTTCACACCGCCGGGGTGCAAAATTTTGGGCTCAACCGGGATTTGAACCCGGGACCTCCTGCACCCAAAGCAGGAATCATACCCCTAGACCATTGAGCCTTGATAGGTAACGGTGGTTAAAAATCGTTAATTCTTCATTAAATGTAGGCCGGTAAATATGCATCAATGGGGATAACATGAGCTCTTAAAAAGATGTGTGTTATGTATGTAGGGTAGGAAAATCTAGAGAAGAGAAAGAGAATGTATATAGTAGTATGTATGAAGTGTAAGTACATGCGAGTTTAAATGCATTGCAAAAAGGTATTGGAGGTATGTATACATTATTGCATTAAAAATGTTACCAACAGCACAGTACACTGAAAATCGCTGCAGGGATACTTGCATATAAGAGATAACAGTAAAATATGAAAGCGGTTTATGAGGATGTTTTGCAGGTTGAACGACTATATATATGGTTGTTTAAAATCAAAGGCTGTGAGCATGTTGTTATATTGTCGGAATTGTGCATTCAAGGAGTGTTAATATACAAATTGTCAAACCGCACTATCAATATGGTAACGACGAAAGGCATAAAGTGTAAATTGTAACCAATAGTTCAAATCATATGGATTTATTGATTTAGGTGTCTTCAACCCCTGTAGATACGTGTAAATGGTCATCAAATTCATCTTAAAAATCTATCTTTTTTAGTAATACAGATAGACAACTGTCAAATGATGGAACTGAAGCAAGCATACAATATGTTTGTCAAATGATGACAATAACTGTTCAAGTATTTGTGCAACGTGGGATTTAAATGGAAGCATTTCTGTGTATATATTGTGGCACTGCTAGCTGGCGTGAAAAACAGAAATCAGCGTGTAGAATAAAGTAGTAAGTTCCGCGTGTTCATCAATTTGTCATTCCTGTTCACTCCAGCGGCACACGGTAAAGGAATATTCAAATCTACGTTCAAGTGGGCTGTTATCGCTTCTACATAGAACTTTCCAGGAACTGTTGCAACGACGTGAAAATGTGTGCTAAAAATGATCATTTGTATTTCACCACGTTAAGTGTGTGCATTCCGTTGAAATTGCTTGTTCGTATACTTACAAACCTACTACAGTAATCTCCAGGGTCTATTGCATTGCAAGAGTTGATAGTTACATAACTATTACCACTATAATTACTTAATTATTTGCCTGCATTCGATATTTATCCTCCGGCAATATGATTCCTTGGCTTTTACTCTCAATGATAGTGTATGTATGTACACCTACTATTCTGATTGTTATAGGTAAGAATAATAGGTACATTGTACTGAGTTTGAATATTGTGCACTCAATTGCTTGTCACATTTTGATGTGTAAATATTTGGATTAAACTTTATTGATGCTGTAATTTCTTGCACTCTCACTAAAACAAAGCCCCACCACCTTTAATTAAAAGTTAAAGATATAAATAAATTAACGTGGAATGAGCAACATAATACTTTTGGATACAAATAAACTTACTGAATGAAAAAGCAAACGATCGAATAAACAATAACGAATTGACGTTCAATGTAAGTACAGCGCACATATAACATATAATGCTGTTAAGCGTAGGTGCGATCATTTGACAATACTACACTAATTATACCAAGGCTATGTTCCACATTCTCATATGTTTTGCTTGCTTCACACGAGTTCGGTCGTGTTGTTGGTAGGAAAATGAGAGCGAGACGGTGGGAACTAATACGGTAAATCTTTGAAGTTCCAGTGGTTTTGTCTGCAGTGTTTGGTTGCAAACCCTGTAGATTAGTGGGAAATTCTTCCACGGAACTATAGTTTTGGAATAGTTCTTTCAAGTATTTATTCGGCGGAGACTTTGGTAAGTATACAATTGTGGAGGAAGTTAAATGGAGGCGACCAAACAAAAAATGCTAAAAGCAAATGGAACTTGAGTGATGATTGAAAACTCATTTGAACGTGCTTTTTTGACAGTATGTTTACTACAGGTGGGTTTATGTAGGTCAGGGCAATTGGAGGCATTTGCTCAACAAACAACTAAGATAGATGCATGGGCAAGGGTTGGAATGACGCAATTTATATTTATCAACCTTAAGCGTAATATTGTATTTGTAGTTATTTTTTGTTTCAGTTGAAACTAGTTTCAATGAGTAAGTAGTTTATAGTATTTATGCAAAGTCGATTCTCTGGAAGAATTACGCTGCGGAATAATAATTTGTTATCTATGCACGCGGTCATTGTACCAAAAATTATGATTTTCCAAGTACTGTTAATATGATTTATAATGAGAAGGAGTCAAAAAGTTCTGGAGTATAGAACGGTGTACTGTTTTACTATAATCGTTGTATGTATCTACATACATTTAAAATAGTATTATAAAGCTTCCAGAAAGAATCATATTCAATCACAAGAGCATTGATTTGTTGTATACTCTCTTTTGTCTCTGCCATTCATTACTGTCGGAGATCACATTACTAAACATCTCATCCAAGTACTTCAGGGAATATTCATTGACAGGTATTTCAGAGTAAGTTCTAGATACAGTGTAGCTATTAAAATGTAAGTATTCATGTGGTATTAAAAATGTATTGGAACTATAACATATATGGTCGATATTTTGGAAACGAAACGAAACCTGTATGTAAGTATGTAAGACCCATGTTTAAATCAAGATCATTTAGCAATTTAGATATGTTTAAAGTATATTCTATTATAAATAAAATGTTTACTATCCCTCCGTAGATACATATCTATATAAATGATACTCATATAGATTTGTGACTGGTTTTATGTGGATATTAGTAATACGAAACAGATGAAGGAACAAATACTGTGACTGTTTTAATTGCCACCCATAATCATTGTCATGCATAATTAATTACGATTCCTCCAGTAATCATTGGGAAATCCCGGTCAATTTTTTAATTATATTGTTATGATAGCATGCCAAAAAGGTGTTCGATGTTGCTATTCTGTGATGTTCTTGGCGACAGTAAATTTTCATAATACAATTCTATCAAACATAATAAAGTGCGAATACCTTTGACACCAAATGCACGTATTAGAATAAATTAACTAGTGGTCATGAGACATCAACTACATATTATCACGCTGTACGATTCCGAGTAATTGCAATGCTCGTATTGAGATTTAGATATACATTGAATTGATGTAATTTACTGTGCACACGAGCCACGTATCAAATGAATGATTCTGGGTTATACATACTTCAATAAGGTATTTTTATTTTGATACATACAAGTAATACATTTCATTAAAGTGGCACTGACGTAAAAGAAGACTTGAAAGATGTAAATTATATCCGTAATGAAAACTTATCAGTGTGGTCGCGTTCATTACATTTAATGGTGATATTCATTCCGGACACGAAACCACGCTGTATCTTTGCAGTTACAAACCATTAGATTGATTCACAAATGAACCTGGATCTAATGTGGCATCCGTTAGTAATCCACCCATAATGATTGTCCTCGGAATCATTGGATTTTGAAATCTGAATACAATTTTTACTACCGGGTTCATTAGGTTCATTCTGGTCTTCAATCCATCTCGTAAATGTCGCAGGTCCACCCGTCGCAGCCCAGAAATACACCTCGCGGTAATCGGTCCATAGATTTGTTCCTGAAGTCCAAAACCCATCATTGGGTGACCCTGTGAACATATGATTTATTAATTTTATGCAATATAATTTATTACTAATCCCATTCTTTCCTCCTGCAATGCACCGTAAATAAGTACTTGACAAATTGAATTAAATTAATAATATTTTTTAGAAATTTTCCATTGTCAACGGGATTAAGATAGGACTACACGCGCTAAATACTCCGGGCTATAATTGCTGTAAAAGAGTAAAAAACAAGTCAAAGTACAACTGTGATGGCCACCAGTTGTCCACATGATCATTTTAAATCTACAAAGATGCTTCTGCATAGTAACTCCTTGACAGGCAAGCTTGAAAAATAATTTGCCATAATGATTCATATTCAGCAGAAAGGGCTACTGTGACATTTTTCAAAGAATCGTTTCGTCACGCATCAAAGGTCACTCTGTGCTGGCATGGATGTGACCATGCTGCAAATTCCGACGGGAGGACGGGCCCCTAACAAAGACAATTGATTCGCACGTGCTCCAGCATACGTCACTATGGAATTAGATCTCTGATATTTTAAGTGCAGTCAAACGTTTCTATAGTGCGAGAAATTACATGCTCTTCATATGTGAGTAACCATATTATTCTAGTGATGACCATAAACTGTTTATTGCTCTTAACACACCCACTTTTCTACAGTGTCTACGGTATTGCTTGTGTTCACCAAAGTAATTTAAGTCGATTGCATAATAGCTGTGCAGCTAATTACGTCATGCAGATTCGTTGGTGAAATATTTTTCAGATGTATTACTTTGCATAAAATAGTAGAACGTTCTATAGTTCTAGGAAAAACCTACGCGGATCGGAGCTCTACTATAATCATTATGTTCTCAAATTTTGGAAGATTGCCTTATAGACTTTATAACAGTGCTAACTAATTCACGCCATTCATCATAATAGCGTCAGACCGTTCCTAGTAAGCACATCTGGGTAAAGACAGTGATCTCACACCATTATTTTAGTATCTCACGTGTTTAGTTAGGTAAAGACTCATATTGGCAGCTCCTTCACTATTAGTTCCATACTCAGCACCTTACGATTCTGAAACGTTTATGACCACAAATATCATGCAGCTACTTAGAAATGAAAATAAACACTTGGTTCCATGAATGACGATCAATGAAAGGAAGAGTATAGCACCATAAATATAAATCATTAAAGGTTATCAAAATTCAAACTTGGTAATATAAATATTAGAAGTCTAGCTACAGATGATAACTACTGAGAAACTGTTGAGAGAAACTATGTGTGTATTTGATAACGTTTACCTTTACAGATACAGCCATAAATAGTTCCTGGGAATAAGAAACGTGTGCCGTTACTTCACCGGAAAGAAGTACAAACAAGGCGTATATTTGGCAAAGTAAGCGTAGGACTATAATATACCTTCCAGGAACTAAACATACTTATTTATATACACATAAATGTATATATGCGAGTGTAAATCGATGTTTTTATAACTATCAGAGTATCAAGTAATTGGCTAAGGATTAGGGAAGTAGAGGGTGTGTTTGTTTATTTAATGCCATTCCATTCCATAAGCACTGCACATCTGGTTACTTCTTGGTTTTTTACTACTAACTGACAAACACTAGTATATATGAGTCATTTACTATAAACTAAACACTGGGAGTAATGTCCGTATATGCAAATGAGTAGGAAATCAATCATTCACCAAATTTGTTTACAATAATAATAATACTGAATTCTAACTGTCCAATTCTTACCAGCATTTGCAAGGTCCATCTCGATTTCATCCATCTTTTCTTGGGAATTTGGAGCAACTAATACCATGTTCGATGCTATGCATGCTTGAAGAGCTCCAAAATAGTTCAGCTACAAATAAAAATGTTTAGTATAGACTCACAGCATGTATACCAATTTTACTGTTTAGGTGTTGAGATCAGCCCTAATAACGTTTTATGCAATAATAGCTGGTATCATATTTAGCCCACTAGTAAACCTATGAAATATTTTATGATTTGTGGATGAAGATAATGTAATTAATGTCTCATATATTGAGGTTACCAGTTCATCCGGCTTGGAAATATAATATCTTGATGCGGAGGAGGAAAAACTCGGATCAGATTCGGTGAGGGAGTCAACTAGTATGTCAAAGCTGTCTTTGTCGGTGTTGGTGATAACTAGTGGACCTGTAGTTCCAGATTGCATTTTAGCTTCACCATCTTCATCCAGAGTTGAATCCGTTTCGTCTTCACCAATAAGACCAGTTTCCAATTGCATTGAAAAGTTACCAGGGTCTTCAGTCAAGATGTTGGTTACATAGATTTCAGCTGGAATAGTAACGGTATTACTGTGATCAATTGAGGAATTTTTCCAATACCATATACATATGTGTTTATTCATGCCTACAATGCATCACATATTTAACTCAAACTGCCAAATGTATGAATTAAAACCGTTACTTACTTTGTTCAATCAGAGGATTGATAATGGCTTGATTGATAACTGGAGAAGAATTGCAATTCAGTGCGGTAGCATTCACGAGAACGTACGTTGTTCTAGGGAAGCATCCAGAGATTGAAAACACAACCATCCACATTAGGAAGGTGAAAATGGCCATGAAGCCAAACTGGAGGAGACGGCCGCCCGGTGAATTGTATTTCATCATGATGGTCTGGTATTCACTTGGAGTCAGTGGCTTCTCCACGTCGGATTCAAACATTTCCTTACCCATAGCACACACTCTTAGCTGCCTTTGAGTCAAAATTACGTTGTAGATTGCACAATGAGTTTATAATAACAAAGTAAAAAGAATCAACAGTGTGGATTCTACGGTAGCCACTTCAAGACTGGTGAGACAAAGAAATAAAATTATTCCTTGAAATTCTCGGCGGATGCAAGTGCCAGCAGAGTTATAAGATATTTATGAAAGAGAAGCTATTTTTTATCGATTTTCAAAACATCCGCTATAAAGATAATGTTTTATGAGATGATTGCAAAATATTTTTAATGTTCGTATATTGTAAGTAAGGATGACAGCATTCATCGTGAAAGTATTTGTCATCTTTGTGATTGGAACAATATAGGTGTATGCATAAATATTGCTTTTTGGACTTTAGCATATAAACTGCCAAGACGTAAATCTAAGTATCGAAAATGTTGATGGTAACATAAAACTACTAACCAAAGTTAATCGATGACTTCCAGTTTGAAAATTTATATGTATGTATGTTTACAATTATGCTCTCTCGTCAAAAACGTGCATTGCACAACCAGCACACAGATATTGTTGCTTTTAACGGATGATAATAACTGTTTGCCAACGGATTTAATCCTTGAATGGAATGTATTTCAATATTACATAGTCACATAAAGCCAGTTGAGATATCATTTGAAACGGGAGGCGTAAAAATATTTAAAAATAATTATTAAAAATAGCATGTCATCCGAACTGTCCGATAAAAACATCACACTATTGCTGGCAGGCTGACCGTGCGTGATCATTTGAATAATAAAAACTGAAATAACGGTGAAATTATGGCTTAGTAATGGAGCTCAACCTCTAATGTACATAAATACCAACAATATAAAAATAGAAAAACGAGATAGGAACTTTGCTTCTTATCAAATCTTCTCTTGCAGGTTTTACCTTGTAAAAACAATCATTTACTTTCCTTATATTATGAATGTTCCATTGGTTTTTTCCTACCACCAAACTTAACCAAACAATTCAAGTGCTTCAGCTTTGTATTAATCCCTTTAATTGCCTAATCATGCTTCATGTTTAAATCAGCTATTTCCTATATGTATTTTATCTCATAAATACACCTAATGTGTATCTCAATACTAAAGCAGGACGGCCAGGAAAAAATTGCAGCCTTCTCAACTACGACATTACTACATAAAATTATTTGACAATGTCAGCTTTTTTAATTGAATTACGTTACATGTCATGTACAGACATTGGAAGTTATTTTAACCGACCCAGAAGTGGTAAGTATAGCAAATAATGACGGATGGGCAGAACGGAAAGTGAGTAAATATTTGTTATTGAACTTGTGTATCGATAAAACAATCAGATTAGAAAAATCCGGCAATTATGTCTGGGAATTTAGCAGGCTCGAAGTATAAGTACTTTACACACATTTACATATGTATATAATGGTTGACATGCTCCCTGGATTTTTCCATGTACACACCTTATTGCAACATCCTATAGAGATACACGTATGCAGATTTTGGGACATAATCTAAATACAAATTTTGACACTTCCACTTTTTATACAAACACACAAGTTTTATACTATATACGGGACAGGTATCAATGAATTCCAATCGTCGCCGTCGGGAAACATAAGCTTCAACTTGTTCATCATTTAATCAGACGTTGAAACGTTCCATGTGGGATTCTCCAAGTTTAGCGGTAATATCAAAGAAATCATGTTGATTAAAGTAGTTGCCTGCTTGTTGTGTTCCAAGCAGCATGAAGTGATCAGCAACGAGTAAAGCGTGCTACATGATATCAGCAATAATCATATTTTACATTTGATTGAATTAATTTGACAGTCCTATACAATTACGTTCGTGCATTGCTGGACCTATGATTGCAAGACATGTCGCGTTTAGTATGGTAATACCCGCAGGTGCACGTAATCTGACGTTTCTGCGAGGAATTTAGGGGATAAGAAAAGTATTTCAATTGTGTAAATGCAAATAAACACTTTAAAATTAAATCCGCTTCAGCGAATGTTTTATTGTGCTGTTATAACAGACAATGTAATAGTCGCTATACCATTCAGTTCAAACCCCACAACCGTTCAATTACGAATTTTTGAACTTATTTTAATAATTTAATTGTTGAAGCAACATCTGCAAAACTTTCAATTTTTTCACGTTTTAAGCTCATATTGATGAGTATTACAATCCAAGTAGATGGGATTCCCAACAATTTCACATGATTTGTTGTAGTAGTTACTACGAATTGAAATGCATCAGCCCTAGCTAATCAACCGTCGGTTTTTAAAGAAGGCCAGGTTCAGTATATCTGTATGTATAAGTATTGAATCTGTTGTGTGAACAAAGCTCTCATTCTTTGGAATGGGTGTCGTTTTATCAAAGTTCTTATCTTCCGTTACGTCACATGATAACCGAAATGTAGAAACTCCACACATACACTCTGTAGTTGCAGCGTTAAAGCTGTAGTGTAAAGTATGTAGTTTTGTATATCATATCTTATATATTACCAATTAGGGAAGTGCGGAAATAGATTTAAGGAATAAAAAAACAAGAGGTGATTCATGTTCATTAAATTTTACAGTAGAGCCTGCTTTGACTGGAGATTATTTATCTAACAAATTTGAGATAATTATCATTAAACGAATGCGTCGAGATGATGAGCACGCTATTATGGTATGCAAAAAATTTCACGGGCAAACCAAAATATCTGAGACAAATAAGATTGCATAATATTTGCATGAATGAGCATCTATATTACAACCTTCTCCACGAGATCGGATTATGATTGAATAATTCAGTTAAATCATTATCCTTGAATACCTTTATTACTATCAGCTTCCGGTGTCATTCCTGGTATAATTTACACATCTGTGTTTTTCTATTTACAGGAAGTTGATGAATGGTTCTTATGAAAGAGTGTATCAATAATTTCATGGAATGAATGAATTAAACACAGCGTATAGAAGACTACATTGATATTCTTATTTTGGCCATTACGTAATGTATTTGTTGATTTAGTTGATACGTAAGTGTGAAACGGACTTGGATCTTGTGTACAGGTGTGATGATATATCTTTTTCTTTTGCACCCCTTATGACCGGTTTTGAAGTTAAAGGTGATGGCAGCATATTGACATCAGTGGTATGACAAGATAACAAACTGGGGAAGTACTAGGAATGCTCATCTGTGAAAGATGAAGCAGAATAAAGTTGAAATGTAAATCAATTTCAATGTTGTGTAGGTTTATTTATTTAAACATTGCTCTTTGTACTAGACAAGAACTTTGCTTGGTTGTGTTGTGGACACAATAAGAAAGCGTGATTTTTCCTTTGAGATGTACGTAAATCATTATGAAGTGTAAAAATGTCTGAAGGTGCTAATCCGGTCTGTCTTTTGTATACTGCTTATACTCTGATGTATCTATTTAGTCGTGATAGCGCTAATTCAGGTGTCAAGTCCATAAAACAATTTAGGAAATCCCTCTTAATGTTTTGATGATGTAAACATGTCATCAGCGACATTAGTCACCCTTCGCTACATTTTACTTGACGCGACAGTATCAAAACATAATCGAAAAATCACAAATGTTGTGACAAATTTCTCATAATTCCAACTTACAATTAGCCATGGACGACAGGATTTCCCAATATTTTCATGCCTCAATCAACTGGCTACTCAGAGACAAGGCTCTTTACTATATCTATAACCATATAAAGTTTTCAAAACTAATTGCTTCTTCCTGTATAAAGTACTTAATTAATTCAAATGCATTCTCAAACCCAAGTTCAAAGTTCAGCAACCGAACTTCTATTAACTTAAATATTAAGGACTTAGCCCTGAAACTGAGTCTTCTTTTGCTAGATATCTAGTTTCTTGGAACTTGTATACTGTAATAACTAATTGAAGTATCTAAGTCCAATCAACATACGAAAATTGCAGACTTAAATTTAATAAATCCACGATCTTTCCAGAACGTTTCTCGTTACGATTGCAACATCATAGAAGAGGTTCCTAGAATTTATCATGCGTGGGAGAAAACCAACGTTTTAAAACAGTTTAGCCGTCTAGCATACTGAAGTAGGGTTTCCTCGTGCTTCAAGATACATATGTAATCAAACTACAAAGTCGAAGCAATAAGTAAATAAAATTCTTATGATGCCGCTCTATTTTTGGATGATTTATTGATTCGATACAACTCTAAGGGGAGTTAAAAACAAGTAAATGATTGCTAAATTCCTGATTTCCTTTGAAAATTAAAAATTGTCAAAGCACCATCCACCCTCCGGAAACACACACAAGAACTAGTTGTTTATACAAACATGTTTCTCTGCACACATATATACAATGTCCCTAATGAAGACAATAATAGGTAAATAATGGTTGACAACGAAGAGACTTCATATTGAAGTACATGGCTACATAATATTGGTATACTCCTACTAATACCATATTTTGCATATTGGCGAAATAAAAATATATTTTAGAATTACGGAAGAACTTAGCTTATTGATTGAGTGCTATCCATCAACGCATGCAGTATAAACAACAGTTCAAAGTAAACACGCAGATAATGTGGGCTTGTGTGAGAGATGTGTATATTTCCTTGGAACTCCGTTTAATTTGTTTTATCCCAAATCATACAAGTTAGCGTTCGAGTACAATTGTTTATAGAGACGATTCATGGCAAAAGAACTTCTGTTTGGAGTATGAGTAGGCTACGATAACCCGTGGGCACTTGGATGATACAAGTTATCCTACGCTGTAACCCGAAACTACCCGATTATGGTATTATTTGCAAATCCCAGGAGTTTGTAAGGAATGAAAAAATAAAACATAAACAAAAGCCCGGATTTTAGGAGACTTCTGATGGGTGGTTCTCCATATTTAATCAACAATACCACGAAAAATGAATGAACTTAATGATGAGGGAAGTAAGAAGGCCATCTCACCACATAATAAACAATTTCCTCGTCTCCACTTTTTTAATTTCCTTTTTTACACTGTAGACATTCCATAAACATTACTTCTAGATGCTTATGATTATGTGTGGTGTAAAAATTAATAAGAAAGTAAGACATATTTACTCATCATGGAAACATCTCTATAACGTCGATCCAAAACGTTTGGATCTTAAATCTCTGTATATATAGATACATAATGAAGAAAAAAGTAAACATTAATACTCTATCATTGAGGTTCCTTTTCCTCAACATGTGCTTTACCCTTGTGAGTATTCGCATTCTGACGTACATATATAGACACTACAGGTTGTGTGAGTTAAATCTAAAGCTAACACCAAGTATACCTGCCCCCGCATCTTATACACAGCCTGGTGTGTAAGTATGTGTGCTTACTTCATTGACAACAGTGAGCGCAAAACCACTATATGGACAAGCGCGAGTGTACTGATATTACCCCTTTTATCATTACAAAACCAGGTAGATATACCTAATCGGGACGTTACGTTGTGACGCATGTTAACAGGGTTATTTAATCTCAAACTCTGTCAGAGCTTGTACCATTCGAGCATTCGAATTCATACAAACGACTTGAGCAAATTATCAGTCTACCCCAATCACACAGTTAACATTAGCAATTCACACATCGTGGACACTAGTGAATACATAATATAATACAAGTTGAGCAAGGAAAGGAGTAAAAGTGATTTTTGCGGACAAAAATTTCTGAAAATATCTTCAACACGTTTCTGTGAACGGTTGGATTATCGTGAAAACAAGTTTTTATTTTGGAATTTTGGAAGTCTCTAAATTCAAATCTTCATAATGTCTAGTAGCAAGAATACATTATTAATATACTCATTATGTTGTTTAATGGTGAGTTTATTTCAACATTGTACTTTTTTGAGATAGTGACAATTTATTAGCGTAGATTTCTTAGGTGAATTAAATGTTTTACATTTTTATTATTGAAAATTTAATTATTTATTTATTTAATTTTGCAGATTATAGAACTCATCCCCGCCACATTTTCCCTTCCTAGGCATCGAGACTCAGATTATTATGTAGATGAAGAACCTGAGCCAATCCCGGTGCACTTATTAAGGTATTAAAATTTTGTCAATGTATTACTTTTCCCACATGTCAAAAGTAGTTCTCTTAAATGTCAAAAATTTTCCCGGAATCGCTGGCTTGCGTTTATATACCCATAATTGAGTCATGCAAAGCTATAATGGGAAGTAGCAGGGTTTCTTTCTCTCTTGGCAATAAGCATTGACATAAGGTTTGGGGCATCACTGCCAGAGAGCCATAAAAACGAATTTAATTACCCTGTGTTACACTTTTAGTGACACGTCCCACTCATTTTTTACTAATTCCCAGAAACAAGCATGATTCATTGTAATTTTACATTATACATCCCTACACAAGCAATTAAAACTTGTGTTATCTTTAAGTAGATTTTCTTTTTTAGTAACTTTTCCCAAATAAAAACTTTCTACGTATTCTAAAAATAGAAATATTATTCGTTTCTTAGCATGACGCAGAATTTTTGACTTTTATACAGAATACCAATGCAAGTTGACGTGCCAAGCAGAAAAATTGAAGATTTCCCTGACGTGTCTCCAGCAAAAAGATCCAGTCGAAACCATTTTTCAGACTTACCAACCCAATCGTGTTGCCCTACCAATCGGGAAATAACCGAACCTATTCTTGGAAAAAATCGTGCAGGTAATAAAATAAAACTTTTCGTGTGATGATAGAGTGGGTCAGTATTACTTAGCCCCAAAGAAAAATTAGGTAGAATTACGTGTTTGCAGAAACACGAAATATTCTAGTATAGAAGGTTTTAGTATCGAGAATATATTTCTAGCAACTTGTAAAGACAGTCTCAACTGTCCAACATTCCTGCAACATTGATTATGGAAGCAATGACTTATTACTTTACGAGTAAACTAACAAAATATTAGTTTACTTTTCATTAGCATAAGGTGTATTTGTAGTACGCTTGCACTTCCCTAAATGTCATCAGCGAATTCTGAAAAATGAGGACTCAAACTCAGAACCTATACAGTAGTTCCTGGATTCCATTTCTGATTTTGATTGTTTGTATTTATCTAGCTAGTATAGTGTGTCGTGTCAGGAGTATTTATGTATTTACGTGCCGTATAATTTCCACTTGCTCTAGAACTCTTATTTTCGGAGCAGCAGTGTATGAAGTAGAACGTGTAAGGCATTAGTAATAAACCTGGAGGCAGGAAGACAGCGTAGGAAGAAAATTATAGCTGGGGCCATAGAGTTTCAGTGTTAATGTAGGCATAAGGAGAAAAAGACATTAGATTCAGTCTTGTGAAGAAGTATATAGATCTACAAAGTATAAAATAATATATAGCCTGTCTTGCTGTTTATAACTACTCATGTTTCATCAATTGTCAACTTTTATTATTTGATTTCCCATAGGAGACCTTGTTGAATTATATCAAACGAGCAGCGTTCACCAAAGATTCTACGAAATATCCTGTGCGCCATCGATAGCAGAGAAACCATGTCAATTTTTGGCCAAGTCACTCCAGAAATCCTCGCGATGTGAGCAGCAATATTCCTATACATATGCTTTGGTTCGCGACAGAGATGCCGGGGCACGGTCGGATCATGGGTGGAGGTTGGATTACATTCTTGTACGTAGTGGATGCTCTTGTCAGATATCATCGGTTGAAATGGAGGAATAGTACTTGGTGCTGTTAAGTATAGATATATGTAGTATACTCATTTTTTGCTACATGTATTCTATAAATACTGTAAAAACTAATTGCAAACGGTTTTTGTTTATATGCTGTCCGGAAACGGTACCAATTAACTTTGCAATAATGACTGCATACATGGCAATTTCTAATACTAGCTCTCATGTCTGCCATGTAGTCACACAGTATTGATTCTCAGTATTTTATATTTATTTAATTAAGTACTTGTTTAACCTTCCGTCTAGTTCACCTTTATTTTTGTTTTTTTTCACTTTACTTTTCTAAAGACTCTCTTTATCTTTATTAATTTATTATATTTTTAGAATTTTAGTGAATTTGATTCACGATAAGGGAAACACGTGTGTGATATTTTCAAACTAGCCCTTTATTTTATATGTACCTGTTCAGTTACTGATGAAGATGAACTATGTTCCTTCTTGTGCTTATTTCATACTTTACTTGTATTTGACATTATGTACCTTATATATTACCTTATATACGTACCTTATTTATTATAGTAAGTAGCGTGGGTTGACTAGTACCTTGATAGTTGTTATATTTGTTCTATAAATGAGTCTTGTTGCAACACGGAACTACTTGAATGAAGTGCGGCATGTCTAATATGAATTTCATAGTCAGTTCACTCCATTATTATACATTATAATTTTGTTAATACTGGTGTAACCTAAATCAGCTCTGCATTTTACATATTATTTGATATACCGTAGGTGATTTATCCCATATATATGTATTATACCAATTTATACTGTACGATGACTTGGACAAATGGCATTTAACGAAGTTAAAGAATAATTAACTACTTACTGGGATATGCAAAGATTCCAAATCCATTGAAGTTCATTCGTGAACAATTTTTATTTAGTGTGTAAAAAGCTTTAAATAGAAATCCATTGAAATTAGAGCAAAGTATGATGTATAGTATTATTACCCTACGGAGATTTAAGTGTGCATGTAAAAACAAAACTGTGACAAGTTGCTTACGTTAAAAGATAGATTCGACAAGTAGTCTAAATGTGTGTGGAACTGGTTTTACATAATAATGTTACTTTACTTGTACCCAAATGATATTCTCGCCAAAAGAAGACATTGAGTTACATGTAATATTCAAGTAGTTATTGTTTTACAAGTGATAAAGATGTGAGATTTAAAATGATATTTAAAAGTTGTTGAAATAAAATTTGAACTTTATCTATGTACTCTTGATCGACAAATTTAAGCATATGTACGCGAAGTACTGTAACGAACTAATTGATATGGCAGCCGCGTTCATCAGTAAGAAGTCTACGTTTTAGGGAATAACATAAATATTAAATTACTCATATTCTCTTACAACTCTACTCTGCGTGGAGCTGCTATTACTTGAGTAACAATTAAATAGTTCGCCGTATTACACGGCTAGTAGTTTGTAATAACAATGTCACAAAAGCATAAAGCAGTATTCCTACTACATCAGCATTTAGTTAATTTACATTTGCAGCCAGGAAGTATAAGTCAAGGTAGATCAATGAAAGCGTTGAAACCTTTGCTGGAACAGTGCTTTGAATTTTCAAATTAATTAAAAAATCTAAGTTTTCAATAACATTCTGTTGTAATAGCTTAAAAACACATTCATCGAGTCCATTTGGTATGAAAAGAAAGGGCAGAAACAAACTTTCTAAGAAGGTATAAGTACATACAAATAATTATGTGCAATTCTTTTGGGGTTTCAATGAATTATACTTCATATTACGATATTGCGTCCCCATATACATACGTAATCATACATATATACTTACGAAGTCTAATTGTAAGCTAATATAATCCACACGTAGATGGATCATCTACTTGAAGTTTACATATACGATCTTGAGAGAAGAAAACTCAGTCGGTGATGAATAATTTGAACGCCCACAAGTATAAACCTACAGACATGTATTTACTCTTGAGCGGGCTACTCTACAAAATGATCGATTAATGAAAATTTCTTTGCATGTTCGCTGATGTGACGGAAGTGCGAACCGCCAGCAGACATGGACTATGGGAACCCATATGATACTGCAAGCAGACCAAGCAAACATGATGAAGATCTGAAACCGACCATAAAATCAGACCGTATTTGCTCAATTTAGCTATACAAAGAATCGACACTCTTGAGCTCACAATTTTTTATGGACAAGTTCCGGAATTATGGAAGATGAATCCAAAGTGTGTCAAACGCAGAGTTAAATAATATCATACAAGCACCATATAATATCACATTACCTACATGTACATAAGATTAAACAGGTATCAAGTTGCAACCAGTGACAGTTCGTTGTGTAACCCCTGATACCTTTTGCATAATGGCCTGGTTCCGTGCAATGAGATTTTAATTAGCTTGTGTATTAGGTGAGTTCAGGGAAGACTGGAGACGATGAAGAGAGATGAAAACTGAAGTTACTGACAATATGAAGGGAAGTCAACTAGATGAAAAGGCTCTGTGTGGAGATAATAGCACCGGCTGATATAAAAGCTTATTAATGATATTAGAGTTGCCATAATTTCCTTGATGACCCACAAGGTTTTAGATCGCTCAAATGTGGTAATGTTTTGAAATACCTCGTGAGTGGGTAGATGAAACCACAATTCTATGGAACTCGTATAATCGCTTCAGTTAATTTTCTCATAATGAGTGCGTGCTGCATCTGTAAAGTTACATATATATACATACACAAGAAAAGCCATTGGATGATACAAGGGGTTAGCTGCATGCATGTGTTACATTTATCATGTTTAGATATCAAAATTTTCTTGTATAGCCGTTTAGACATACTGCCCCGAGAGATTTTCTAGTATTGCAACATTTGTACACAGCTAGAGATTTTAAGGTTCGAGGCTCTTGAACTTTTCTTTACAAAGTCGGTCCTTTTCATTTAAGAAAATCCGTGTTAAATACCTAAGTAAATTTAGGCAAACTGAGATTTTCTACAGGCTAACAGGTCCGAATTTCGTACACCTGCATTTAAGTTCATATTTAGTGTTGGGTAGTATACATACGTATCCATTTCTTTAATCAGATTCCAGATATAGATCGACATGTACAAATATAACATGGGAACTTGTTTCAGGCCAAGTTATGTCATAACACTGTGGATTTTCCTGTGCTTCATTTTCAAAGCGGCAGTAACAGTGTACAACTGCCCTGAGGCTGAAGGGAGCTTTAAGTACGGGATCGGGGAAAATTGCAACAAATATTATCACTGCAGTAAAAATTTAGCAACTGTTCAAACATGTCCAGTAAACGAGGGATTCCATGATGTATGGAAGAAATGTGTGTGGCATGGTTTTGTATCGGCATGTTTCCTTGGAGGACGAGGTGATAACCCCATGCCTGCTTTGTTACATATTATATTTCATTCACGAAAACTTGCTTTGAGATAATGAACCATTTAATCATGTAAAAACCACTGTACTGGGTATGCAAGCCAATTAATTATTAATTTTAGCTCCCATTTGCGGAAATAAACCGGAAGAGGATCAAAATGATAAGAGAATTGAATCTCCATGGATGGCTGCTGTATATCAGCGAGACCGAACGGACTCAGAATGGGAGTACGTAAGTCCTGGAGTTGTTATAGGCCCTACCACAATCCTGACAAGTAAGATTTTCAATTCAAATGCCACAGTTTGACATGTATACCTATGTATGTCTAATAGATTTGATTTTTCTTTTTTCACCACTTAAACGAGTAAACGCTGCAATAAATTTTCACAAGTCCTTACGATTACCAAGAATTGTTTCTCTTAACATTAATTAGGATCATTTCGAGTCCCTATATATTCTATAGCATTTCTGTTGTAAAATCAACAAAGCAGTTTAACTAATTGGCGAAAAAGTTGAACTACTTTCGATTAGTCAAAGTGTGCGTGTGTATATATGGAGATGCTATAAATATAAATTTTAAATTCCTGATAATTAGAAATATTTGGAGAAGAAATATAAACAAAGGAAAGTATCGCGTAGGATGTTTATTTATTTCTACGAACGCATCAGCAACCTCCGACGATTATTAGCATACTTCTCAATTTTCTTTCGACAATCGCTGGAAATATTTATTAATGTATTGAAATGTTTTCACTACTTTTTCCAGTGAATAATCTCAAGAAGATAAACGTGTACGTTGAGAAATACCATTTGCAATAACAGTAAAAGAACAAAAAAGAGTTTGCGTAGTCTATGAATCCCAGCGTTGTTTGAGTTAGTCATGTACTCCTACTTCCTGATTTAGATCATGAATAGTTTTTAAGTTACTATGATAGAACCATACCACACCAGCATTCCTCTTACTTCCTTCTTTTTTCAACGTGTAAACTTCAATTTTATTGTAGCCCTAATTTGACTACGACAATACCTGCCTCACTACCGTAGCATACACTAGTAAACCTGGATTCTATAACACAATGTAAATGATGTTTACAAGAGTGTTGATGATTAATGTTTTCTATGTATGTACTATTTTAGGTTGCAGGCTAGGACGTCGAATAAATGGCAAGTGGAGGCAATCTGTGAATGCAAGTGCATATGAAGTACTTGTCGGAACGGAAACGGTGGATTTACACAATCCAGATGCTTTTGTTCAAACGGTGAAGGTCGTCACACACAAACAAAACATATATAATCAATAATAGAACGTAGAATTTGATACACCATATGAAAATATAATACTCGGTTTGATTTTCTTATGGATATTTATGCAGGTTAGCTCAGTGCAGATGAATCCAAAAAATAATCACAGCTTCCACAGCTTTTGCAATGCCTTGATGCACCTTAACAAACCACTAAACTTCTCTTCCTACATCCGACCAATTTGCCTTCCGAATATGGACTCAGAAAATCACCAAAGTCGTTTGGGATACAGTGGACTTGGTTTGTTGGCAAATTTTGCAGAAAAAGAGACAGCCTCTGATGGATTTCGACATTTAAATGCCAAGCAAATCAGGCTTGCAAGTCATCCATATTGCTTGTAAGCACTGCTACACATATGAGATAATCAATTACGTTTTTAATTTCATTCTCTACGTATCGTATAGAAGAATATTTAATTAATTAAAGTTTTGTTTAACCCAAAATTGTCAAATTTCCCCGATATGGTCCATGTTCAAGTGCGCGTACTCACTTGAACAATAACTATTGCGGCGTTCCGCGTCTAGGTCAGTTCAAAATTGGTTGTAATTCTGTAAAAGTTGGAAGGCTGCTACATTCTATTGCTTACTTTACTAGTATTATATCATAATTTTATTTAGGTTCAGGAATCGAAACTATTCGGAATGCTTGCACAACACAGGCTATAGTTTCTACCCAGTCGACCAACGATAATTCCTGGTATCTCCTCGGTCTCGGAACCAGGTACACCCAAAACGTTTGTTCCATCAGAAAAATTGATGACGATCCTAAGTTAACTTGGATAATGCAGAGCATCAGGTTCGTAAATCCAAGAATTACGTAATACATGCAGAAGTGAATATTGTGAAATTGTTACTTATGCATATTTGAACATTAGCAGATGCGGATCTACACATTTTCCTTGTAAAAGTGGTAAATGCATCAGTTTAAACAAAGTTTGCGATAGTCAAGGGGATTGCCCTGATAGAGAAGACGAAACCCCAGACCTGTGTCGTGCTATGAACCCTTGTATCAATGAGGCTACCTTTGAATGCGGCGTCTATGAAAACTGCATTAAACCAGAAAAGGTTCGGAAAATCAGATTGAAAGAGTTATCTAGGAGTTAAGCTTCCTATTAGATTGCATTCATGACTTTATACAACTAAAAATGTCCGGGTGTGATTGGTAGGTATGTGACGGCTTCCCTGACTGCTACGATGCTAGTGATGAGGATCCCGAAATATGCAAACATCGTAAAAAGGCAATTCCGTTTAATTCACCTTCATCCACTGCAGAAACAGAAACACTCAAGGTTACTGTTCCAGTAACTACCTCATCATCACCCCTGATTCCAACGGCATTTGCTCTGGGAACAACGCTTACAACTTCTGTTCAGCAGACAGCAATTACACCTACAACTGAAATTCCCTCGAAGCCAACTAATAGACCCGAAGGGCAAAATGTTACACTTGTTGTTCCCAAGAATGAATGTCCTAAACTCGAGACATCGGAAGTAAGAAACTGCCATTAACCTGTAGATAGTAACTTTGTTTGGGTTTATTATCTACTGTGGAATTGAAATTGCTTATCTGAACTTTAGTCTAGAGCATTTCGTTGAAGTTTCGTTTTTGTTATGACGGTATCATGTATTCTAACGGCGCATTAAATAATTCTTACCTGAGTTTAATGCGTAGTTTATATTAAATTTTCCCCTACTGTCAAGTGTTAAAGGCGGGGACAATAATGAGTGGACCGATAAACATGTAAATATTGTTTGTTATTAAACAAAATCAAGGTTAATATTTTTCTAAAGGTCATGTTTGCCAGGTTTTAGGATTATAAATAGATACATACATCATTGATTAGGGCCTGAATCATCCTTCGTACACATGTTCCTCCGTACTCCGTTATTATTGTACTAATGTTATATAATTGTACTATTATTTCCTGATTCCAGGGCGTCAAATTAAAATGTGCATTACCTGGTGGAGGATTTTCTAACTGCAAAGGGAAGTTACCTGTAGGAACTATTGCCACTCACACTTGCAAGATCTTATATAAGCCGGTCTACTTTGAAGCACAATTTCTTGTTAAGAAATGCACTGCTGAGCTTCGATGGAAGCCGGACCGAACATTTGAATGTTTGCCAGGTATGACACACATTTTGGCTATTGCGTAATGGACCTAATGCAGTCATTCTTAATTACGTGATATTCTCGATTAATTTGATCAACAATTTTTATTTTATTTATAGACTGTGGGCGTCTCCTTACTTCGAAAAACAGTCCGTATATTGTGAATGGCATGAGTATATCTCGTAGAGATTTATTCCCTTGGCATGCAGCTATTTTTACGATGTACAAAAACAATTGGGTGTATATATGTGGGGCTACGCTAATCCGTCGATCATTCGTTCTCACTGCTGCTCACTGTGTTACCGATTACAACGGTGATAATAACAAGCTACCTGATGTTTTCAAAGTGGTTCTAGGGCCCTCCAGTAGTAAATTTGATGCACTTCTACAGGACAAAGAATCTCAGATTTTTGATGTACGACTTTCCGGACTCAATCTAACCAGATATATTACAATTTATCTATCAATACTATTCATTGTCATGTACTTATGTTCAAGGAGTGTTTTGAATGGTGTACTTTAGATGTTAATTTACAATGCTTTATGTAGGTGAGAAAAATCCTGGTTCATGACCGTTACGACCCTACAAATAATTATCAATCAGATATTGGTAAGCTATAGAGTTTCATCTCCGAACTTAATATTTTAATTTGAGACCTTCTTATAGTTGTGCTATTGTCTGCTGATCTTTTAGATGCAACCGATTTTATTCCAACAAACATGCATATAATAGAAAATAAAATGTTCCAAATATGTACTCATGTATAATACTGGAACCTTAAATCAGGATTAAATTGATGAAATGTTGAAGACGATGTTCTAATTTCCTCTTTCAGCAATTCTAGCAATGAAGAGACCAGCTATATTGAGTGCAAACGTTATTATGGCTTGTCTTCCAACTTCAGATTCTCCAGAGCCACCTCCCGGAACTATGGGACAGGCAAGTTGTACTATTAATAAAGTTAACATTATTACAGCTAATGCCTATTAGTCCATAATACATTAAATTATTTCCACGCCTTCAACAGGTCGTTGGATTTGGTGTGGATGAATCCGGAAAGATTTCGGATACTTTGAAGTATGCAAATCTTCCTATTGTGAATACTGAGCAATGTATTAAATCTGTGAACTTCATTCCATCAGTCAATCAGTTTTGCGCCGGTTACTCGAATGGTAAGAAAATATCAAGAACCATCTTTGGATGTTTGAGTATGTCTTTAGTACGTTTTTAAAACACTTCATTATGTTTGGATTCCACAGGAACTGGTGTTTGTTTCGGGGACAGTGGAGGTGGGCTGGCGTTTAAGATCAATCAAAGATACTTCCTTTACGTGAGTTTGATTCTGTTCTCAGCACTTCCATAATCATTGACGCTTAAGCGCATACAAAAATATAACGAATTCGAATTATAATAATACAGGGAATTGTAAGCGTGGGACCGCGAAGCAGCAGGAAAAAGCGAGGTCTCTCTTGTAGTCAGAAGACTTACTCAGTTTTTACATCAGTTGCTCGTTTTGGCGAATGGATTAACTATAAAATTAATTTCATGGAAACTGAATTTTAAATATTAGGAGTTGTTTCTAGGTGGTCCGATTTAAGCTTTAGCCACTTTTCTTTAAATTGTTTTATTCCGAGCTAAATAAAATTATTTGGAGGAAAAGGAGTAAAAACTTAATTTTATTATAGAAACGTGTGAAAGTTTCTGGAAGGTTTTCCTCGCAGTTAATTAAATAATTAAAGTTAGTTGTTACAATTAAAACAAGGAAGTAGTTACTGCTTGAAGTAATTCAACTGACACGACACTCATCGTGAGAAACTGAAATGTGGTTGCTAATGCGTTCCAATCACCACGCTAGATGGAAGGTACAGGGGTAAGCGCAGATAAATGCCACAATGGCAAAAGTCTCTCAGTATTCCCTCTGCAAAGTACTAGAACACTAGAAGTAAGTGCATTTACTTATTCGTTCCGTATTCCCCCCTTCACAAACACAATTTAGTCGGCATCTCGGCATCAGCTTCAACTTTATAGTAACGTATATTTTAGAAAGGTTATGAAATACTATTATTACCACCTGAAGAAACACATGATCAGAATGTGGTACGAAGGAAAATAATTCATATCATATTGAGAGTTGATGGCTATGCTTATTTTCGGCAATTCTGCTTGGGACGGTCAACATTAGATGAGATTTACATTCAGTTTATATATTTTTAAATAAACACTAAGGGAACCTTACTAAAATAGTGGAAATAGAAAAATTGTATTCAATGATCTATTATTACTCGCTTCAATAAGGTAGGTTTGCGCTGTATTCGAAGGTATTAGAACTTATTTCAATGGCGCATTTGCATTGGGGCACATTGAGACTAGTGAATTTTAGGCTCAACGGTCAACTTTTTAATTTCTGCTTGTAGTGTGAGAACTTTGTAAAAATCCAAACTGATGAGTAACTCACTATCATTCTAATTTTAAGAAAACACAATTCCTTGGTATGATTCATCATTAGTAGATGGCATATACGATTTATAAGCTTTTCTATTGCCCAACAGAATGGTTGCTGCAGGAATTGGATCAATATCTGTAGTGTACTTATAAGTAATACATTGTAATTCAGCCATTATAGGATAAATATAGGCACTAGAAATAAATATAGTTACACAGTTACAAAGTCAACAAATATTAACGCGATTCGTAAAATCACTGTTTGCCTCTTTTCCGTGGGACCATTGTTCAATTAAAACTTTTGGTACTGTAAAAGTCTTTAGAACCAACACGGTTGAGTTGACGTTGGTGGCTGAAAGGTACAAATACATCTAAACAAAAATATTTTGAAATGATGCATGCAAAATGTTTATGAACACATAGACGAGCTCATGCACGAAAAAAGTTTGATCTATTGAATACCATTGGAATGAATGATGATTTCGTGAAAATAAAAATACATAGGGCACAAAAGAGTTTGGGTTTATAGAAAGGCTGAATTTATTTGCAGCATGATTATCATGGACTGTAAACTGTAATAATAGTTATTATGAACATCATTGAAATTCAAAATTCAATACGTATTTGGCACTTGCTAAGGCACTGTTACATATTTTTTGGCATTGTCCTCCCTGCTACTTGCTACACAAAAAATATCTGCACATATGGACATTGAGCTAGTGCTAATACTGAGTGAGCAACATTACATGAATGTACTTACTAGCTATACGACCTTTTTTTCATATTTTGTAATAATTATATAAATACGTGGAAGTCTACACACTTAATTACATACATATACACTATGTACAGTTTATTTCATAAACTTGTAGCATCATTCAGCAATTCTTTTTTTTATAAACTCCGCGGTAATATACGCAGACTCATGTCTACAAAAATTTCACGTTTGCTCACCACAATAATTATTAATTTTTACATCAACAAAATCCATGTACTACCGGTGGCTAAAAGTAGACATCCCATATTACGTGATGTCATTTACAAAGCATCTATTTAGAATCCCTTCGGTTCATTTATAGTATTATGCATTCACATCCATACATATAAATACAAGAATTGTTGAGGTGCAACCCTTCGTGTATAGCATGTGTTTAATGATTTAGTTGCATTTTCATTTCATCTCTCCTGGACATAAACACACTTTGGTGTAATACAAGTTGCTTTCATTTTACAATTTCATTACAGGAACTCCTTGATGCAACACAATACTCTGACTTATGCGGTATTTTCAAAATAAACATATAACATGTGTATAAATTAAGACAAATAAATAAACTTTACACATTTGTGGTGGGGCACCTTGACGAAAATAAAATATTCCTGCAAGGTAGTCATATAAGCATAAGTACAAGTTTATATAGAAAGTCTATACAAACTTAATGCGTACACACTTAAACTATATCAGAATAAGTCTAAAAAACGCTCCACCAGTTTATAATTGCTCTTTCGTGAAAATTATAAGGATCATGCATGTTAAGTCACAAATTCGGTGGAAGGTTCCTGTGAGGGCAGGATTCGATGAAAGAAAACACGGAGCTTATGGTCTAACTTGTGATATTATTTCTGCTTACCCATGTTCATGCCATGGAGTAACAAAATAATTGACGATTTAACTCCTTGTTTGTGAGACCTATACTTGTCACTATATTCATTTTGGTTTCTTTACACAATTTTATGGTCAGGGTTGATTTAGACCCTGACTATATCATACCGAAATTGTAGCCCTGACTGAAGGAAACTTGACAGCAAACACGGCATGGCGTCATGGAAAGACGTAGCAAGACCAGAGAAAGCAGTATTTAAAAGTTACGACCCCAAAAATTGACTCCAGATGTAGTTTAGTAGACTGCATTTATAGTGTTGTATGTATATAGATACAAGAAAGAGATAGTGTGCGCACTAAAGAATAGGGGGAAAGAAAAACAAGTGTGAAAAAATTGTGACTAATATAGCATTACAAATCTACTGCTGGCTGGTTGACGAGGAAATAGCACTGGTACTTGTCTGATGAAGAAATGGCAATGGTAAGGAAGGGTGTGTTTGTGGCGGAACTGGTGGTGGCGGTGGTGGGACGAATGGTCCATTGGGAAACAACCAGAGTCTGTCACCTAGAACCATGGGACGAGGTGACACTAGCCCCATTGCTGAATAATACTGCTGAGCTGCTATCTCCAACTCACTCGTGTATTTACGCTTCCACTTTGTCCGACGATTCTGAAACCAGATTTTTATCTGCAAAGAAATAACAGATGAAAGAGAAACCCCTCATTAGTTTTTACATCACTGCTCCAGGATACATGTCCCAAACAATAATTATTGCCAATCATTTTCATCTTCACAGTCATTACATCTTGATAATAAAAGCTACTAGATTTACTATACGAATACTAGTATAATATACCATTTGGTAAAAAGGAAACGATAAAGTATAGAGAATGGTGTGGTAAGAGGAAAATTATCCAGTACATTAGCATGTCTTGCCATACTTTCAGTACCTAACTACTCAATCATTATCTACACACTTTTACAGTAAGTCAAGAGCTAGATAAATACAGATTTTTTTCTTCCCATCAACTAGTAACTCTATCCAAAATAGTGACTACTTCTGTCAAGAAGTAAATCTTAACTCGCACTTGACTCTTCCGAAGCATCCCTACACTTACACATCTTTAACAATCCATCTTTAGTATAGCTCTACAGATATGTATTTTATGTAGAAGTGCACGAAACAGATGATACAGTATGTAGTAAATGTCCCGCGCAACGGCACAACCACCAAAATTCTCGAGTCAGGAATACTTACGATAAGCTACATATATGAAGGTTAAAAATGAAGAATTGGATCAAGTTTTATATTCATAAAGCACTACTTAAGCAAACGAGGTTCTCCAAATCCATCTCTATGACGCTTCTGTCTACTCCAATTTCCTACACTAGTTCTCTAAACTATATTTTAATGAGACTCACTTGTGTCTCCGTCAACTTTAAACTCTTGGCCAACTGTGATCTCTTCGCCACTGACAAATATTTATTTCTCTCGAATTCCGATTCCAACGCCTTGACTTGCGATGCTGTAAATGCTGTTCGAGGTCTCTTCTTCCGCTCCTCTTTACTTTCTACAAATACACAGATAAATAGATCATTAAGAAGATACACTTTCACAGAACAAGTTCTTTTCAATACAGAATTACTCACATGGTAAAACATATCTCACATTATATAGTAAGCAATACCAAAGAACGTGTATAGCGTAACCATAAAAATATGCTTTTGGTCTTCCTCCATAACTTTTACCATGTGTTTTTAATCAACCCACGTTCTATTTACATAAGGATATACGGACGTCACATATTACGGACCAAGAATTGTGTATACGTACGAAGAAAAACCAGAAAGCCTGCCCACATAGATTTATTGCACATCGTAAGTTCCTATTACAAATTCCAATTACCTCCAAATTGTCAATTCGAAGCAGATACTAAGTCTGTGTTTTATTGAAATCTCATGTGGAAAATCCAAAACTTTTACATGAAGCAAGCACATCATTAGTACCTATTAACCATTGAGTACATCATTCTTGAACTTTAGCACACTTCGGTAGCAGCTATAGCTGTCGAGTCATTTATCAGGCTTCAATAAGGAGGATCGTATCAGACTGGGAATTTATTTACAGTGCACTACTATAGTTCTTTAAATGATCTTATAAAATTTATTATGCATGTAATAGCTTAGGTTGATTAGGCGATGTTTAAGAATATAAGTTTAAATCGTGTGCGATCCATTTTCTAAACTTAGACTTCTACTCGAATTATATAAGCCAAAACCCACATTGCAAATGCAGTCGAATTGGATAAACGGGTGGGATTGAGTATTTTATGAAGCAAATAAAAGCCACTAAAAAATTTCAACTACTAACTACTTACGTCGTTTAAATGTGTTGGTTTGAATCGAAGTAATGGCACCTTTGCAGTAATAGGGGGTTCAGTATAATATGTAATTTAGGGAAGCAGAATATAAGTCAGGAAAATTAGTAATTGTCGATGAATAATTATACTAAACATGTAAATGAAGCCCGAACTCCCACTAACTTAGTAGCAATGCTTTCAAGACTCCAAGTTATAGTTCACAAGTGTGTAAACCATATAATGTTGTGTGTAATGTTGTCATCTTATACCAAAGTACGGCAAAGAAACCAAAAACGTCAATAAAGTTAAACTTTAAGATTCTGCCTGAGGTTGGTGGGTATTAATGCGAGTACATAAGTTGGTAAATATAGCCTGTCCAATAAATTATTGGGCTATTGACAGAAATTGCCCAGTACTTATGGTTATGTTATTGCTACAATATGCGGTTTCACCAACCATGAAATTTACCATAAAATCCATCAGGGAAATCAGTAATTGTCTCGATTCACGTACACACTTCATTTCAAAATATTATTCAATCATCCCAGGGGATGTTCTTAGTAGTATAAGCAAGACATTCTGAATTTTTTGTTGGCGAAATACAGAAGTTGGTGAAATATCGGCGGCATAACGATGAGGTTACAGGGTGTAAAATGAAAATACACTGTAATTTGCACTTATCTCTATGGGCCTTGTTTTTATTTTGTATTTGCCCAAATCTTTAATTGCCTATAGAGCTTATTATTGTGGGCAGCCTGTGTGATGTTATTGGCTTTTGTTTAGTAAATCATGAAATTTCCTTGGAAGACATGACCGTATCAAGAACTGCCAGGTTTTTATACCGCAAATAATCTTGCCATTTGTTGTGATATTATTGAAACGATGTGATGCTCACAGAGAGAGGAACAAAGAACTACAACGAAGTATCAAGGAAACAATATAAGGAAGGAAAGCCCACACCGTCAATGTTTTACCTCCCTTCTTGTGAACATTATTGTTATATTACACTATTAATATTATATCATGCGTTCGTAGCATACCAAGTATGTGTAAGCAATTTAAGTGTTAAAAAAATTATTAGATAGCTTATAGTAATCCGGTAGTGTCCTTTCCTTCGCGTGTTTAAAATTGTATCAAGTTTAATCAGTCAATTATATAGTAATGTTATCTTTTTGATGCAAATAAACGTGAGAAGAGCTGTGTATTCACTTCGGAGGTTATATGAAGTTTCCCATAGTGAAAATCAAAGAAAATTGACATAATCATGGGATGAGTGTTGGTATGCATGACAACTAACAACTGACATTAAATTGTAAGGAGACTCCAGTCTGGACACCCTACCTAAGGTAAGGTGTTGGATTATTAACCGGCGTCTTAAACTATCCCAAAGTACATAGTACACAGGATACTGCAGTACATTAACAAGAACATCATTTTATCTCTGCTTTTAATGTCCATCCTCTTCAATTCCACTTTCCAAGTCTTAAAACACCAGATACAACTCTATTTCCACGAGAGACTGCGAAGGTTGGTAGACGTGATATTTTGTTCATCCTGCAAAAACCTTAATGGCGTCGTTTTAACTTAATATTAGGTATTTCTTTTGCTCCTTATACTTACTTTACTTACTTATACAACAATAGACATTGATATACTTGCAAGTTTCCATTCTCTCCTTAACAAACCCATATTATTTTGATCCGAAAAGTTATCGCATGGGTAGTGCAACTTGATGACAATCATTATCGTATAGCAGGGTGAGATATGGCAGAGGTGAGAATCATTTAGCATCTTCAAAGTATCGTAACGACAATGTAAAATCACTCTCCGGAACTATATGCATACACAGGCATGTCAGAAGTATTAAAGCCTACACATACATCTATTGATGTTGAATACTAGACTGCTCTACATGAATTTCAACATAACCTGTGACTGTATATATTTGTTAAAAAACTTGGAGTATTAATGGCAGTAACTATTAAGCATCTTCCACAAAGCTGTTTTGAACCAAACGATCTTTGTCAGTATATTTAAAGGCATATCAAATTCTCTCATGATACATCCCCATTATGCAATTTAACAATATAAGAGAATCATTAGACTTAATAATGCACGGGTGCGATATTGTGCGTTTATCAGATCGTATACACACAAAGAGTTGATGTAATTGGATGTTTTTCCATACTATATGTTATATTTAGATGATAAACTAGGAAAGACTTTATGTAACTATCATTACCACCAGGCATGAAATAGCCCTGTTTAATTGACCTGCTCCCTGTCACAGTGAAATCCCATAAGTATAAGGATTATACACTAAATGATCACTCCATGTAGCTGTGAGGGTATATCCGATAAAGGTATATGCTAAACTAGAAGTACGCTACTTCTACATGAATGCAATATGTATACCGACGGAACAGGAGCTGGAGAGAATCCTCTCTAATTAATTAGCCTAAAAGCTATGTAATTAAAGCTCATCTTATGGTCGGTCTCAATTATAATGTCATGTTCTTTCCTCAAGGGACTGCCTTTCATAATTCTCAATATCTCACACGGCCGCTCCTGAACAAACAACTTCATTATTATCACTTGTAGTTAAAAGAATAAGCGCTGCTGCTATAGTATCACTACTACTATTACAGTACACATACATATTTTGTACAAATATGCGCTGACACTTACAATCTCAGCATGAGTCAACTTACACAAGTCTACATTTAAGGAAAGCCTATGATTACAATTCACTTGTGGTAGTAGTCTCATCCCCACCCTGTAATGCACTGCTCATATAGATTTTGGTAATTTGCAGGCGCAACGCTTCATCCAATCTTTATTAGCATAAAGAATTATACCTGAGAGCGGAATGAAAGCAGTTCCGACTCCGTGTTTAACCAAATGTTGTATTTACAAATGATTGGTTTGCATACGTATGCAACTTCAAAATGCTTAGGAAGTATAACAAAATATTATGTAACTCCATAAGTCATAGTAATGCGAGAGCTATTTCAAAGTATAGAATTACCAAAGAATTGGCTTGGAATATGTTGGATTTGCAATGACTGGGTTTACTTCAATTATTACTTCAGAAATAATTTCTATGAATATTTCGCTAGGGAAATGGTATGGGAGAGGGTACAAGAGGCATATTGTTGGAGACCATAAAAAATTAACTTATTTTAAATTGTAATAACTCCATTTTGTCACAAACGTAATTATCAAATTTGGTTCGAATACTAACCTCCACAATTATGGTCGTAGCAGTTAAATGCTAAGGAGAAGACGAAGAACCTCACAATAATTAATTTTACTATTTGGTCATTTAAGATTCAAAGGATATACGCAAGGGTATGGGGCCTGAAAACAAATTGGAAAATGTTGGAGATTTAATTGGAGTCGAATTACTGTAATATAGATCTTATGCAAATCTCGATGTCTTTCTTGTGGTTATAACTGAAATCCTGAAACATTTTCTCTGGACAAGAAAATCATGCAAATTGAAATAATGTCTATGTTTACTACTTCCTTCGATGAAGATGTTTCTAAATAACACATTACCATATTGAATGCCACATTGTGTTTAACAGGCGTTTTAAAAACTTACATTATCACACCAAATTTTCATACACAAACGGTACTGTACCCTTTAAAGTTTAAAGCCTTCCCAAGAGAAAATTGTACTAATTCGGAAGTATAGGAATGCTGTTGTGGAGCTCCTTTCACACGTTTGAAATTTAAGAAAGGACTATAATGCTGTACATGATGATGCTGGTTTTACAGCTCAGAAAGAAGAAAAATCATGAAAATTAAGTGTCTAATTATAAAGCTAGATTACGAAAACATTTTTAAAGAATAGCCATAAAATCCTTGTATCTTAAAGTAAATTCATGATCTTTCATATTAAACTGAAAATTTAGAGCCTTCGTACTTAAAAGAATATTTAGAACCTTCCTCAGATTTCGAAACCAGCACAAAAACTACTCTTCTACAAGTGTTTATTAGCTTGATTCATGCTGTTCTTATCGATTTTGGAACCGCATCAAGTTCGAAGAGTGTAAAACCAGAAAATGCGGATGTTGGAGGTTAGATTACGCAAAGTATTATAATTTTTATCGTATCCTGATCAGTTCTAAGAGAAAACGTTGGTATGGATTACATGGATAAGACGAAAAACGTGCTCTAATTCACGCAAAAAGAGTTTTATATGATTGAACTTCACCGACTTCCCAAGATTTGATGCAACAAAGTAAAATTTGTATTCCAACTAAACATGGTCAACACAGACGATAGCAGAATTACTTGCATCAGCGAACTGAACATATTTTTATATCACTAGTATCCCTTTATCTCACAATCCGCGTTTCCATTCCCAGATTAAAAATTGTTGGAAGTAGCCAAACCATGAATTATTACACTTGTAAAAAGAAAAAGGCCAAAATGTGAAGCAAGGATAGATTTCAAAACACAGGGAAATTTTGACAGCATGAAAAATATTTTTCGGAAAAAAATATAACGTTAGCGTTATGGCCAACAAGGAAAGTCCCAGTTGCAGACGAAAAGATGAGCTTCTCCAAAACGAGCAAAAAAATGATCGCTTCCAATCCAGGACTGTCTAGAGGTAGTTTGCTATTGCATCAGTGCAGGTTGAATAAAAATGAGTCGTAATTGATAGTTTCATTGTAAGAACATTGGGATAATTGAAAGGCATACGGATTTCACGTTCTTATAAGTCTGCGATCTCACCAAACTTGTTACTTTTATGAAACTTCCCGTGAACGTCAATTGTATCTATACGCAGGGGAAACCTCCCTGATACACAAACAATCGTATTCGTATTTTAGTTAGCAATGTTAACTAATTATGCATGTCTATAATTACTGGAAAAGAAATCTGTCTGGATTTAACACACTAATGGACTCTTATCTGCATAGTCTTGACGTTTACAAGTAACATTTGGGAGCTTTTAACACCGAATTCATTAGAGAAAAAGGTGAGAATAATGTTGAGGTTATTATTTTACCTTCAAATACAGTTTGGTAGTATACATATAAAACAAAAAATACATAACAAATACATAAAAGCTTAAATATTGCGTTATTTTTACAAACTGTATCAAGACATAATGCGTGAGCAGCTATGGCACGAGTAGCCTAGATGTTATTTGTTTGAGGATTAATTTTATTCATTATATCGTACTGAAAACTATCAGTATCTAATAAATTTTCATTGCTCCGTAAAAAAACTATCCAGACTTTTTACATTTAGGTAGGATTGTTTAGAGCTTTATACTCTGAACTTTTAAAACTTTATACGTTCTTATTTTTTATTTAGCTCCTGAGCTTTTTGGGGTGTATTTAAAACGTCTTACCATCCTGGTGGTCTTCGTCTAAAGGATTGTTACCCTCCATTGTTGAGTCTGCATCGTCTGTCAAACACGAAGTGTTATAATTGTCTAGGTCGTCATTGTCCTCACAATAATTGCTCTTCAGAATATTCTCAATGGTGAAATCGCACTTTTTCTCCATAGTCTCAATTAAATCGGTAAATTGTTATAGATAAAACGTTTGTCCTTATGAACCAACACCCAATTTTTACTTCGGTACCTGATGCGGGCAATACTTTCCACAACAAGAATCACATTTATATATATTGTATACTTGTTTAATATTTATGTATTGCTTTGTAAGTTCACCGGTTTAACAACAAGCCCTGCAAACTTACTATAATGGTTTTAATTTCCATGGTTACTAGTCACACAAAACATTTCCTCACAATTTACGACTAAAATATGTTATTATACTTGCGAATGATTACAGGCATAATCGGTGATCAAGCAAGCTATTAGAAGTAGTACAAGGATGATACGCAAGTATGAAAAGTTAAGATAATGATATCTTGAGGAGTAATTGCACTGATAGTAAATGAAAAAAGTGTGGATGACAGTGTTTATTTTACTAAAGAGGTTGTCGCCGAGCAAGTGTGAAAATGGGACTGAAGGTTTGTCGGAAGATCGGATTTTACGGATGCTCATCTCGGAGTTTTGTCCTTTCCATCTTTATTCTAGTGTTTAAGTAGCAATAAGTAATGGCTTGTATATATTTCTCCATTAACATGGTCACAAAAAAGGATACATGTCTTATATATAAGAGATGCTAAATACATTGAGGAATAGTAATATGTACGGGTGAAAGGTGCCTATGGAAGGATTCCTTAGTCGGAGAATCGCAGTCCTGAAGACTTGGTAGTGTTTCGGAGTTGGAGAACATATGCTTATAGTTAGGGTTAGGTTGCTGGTTGCCAAGAAGACGTGAAATTTGTCACCGAGTTAATGAAGAGGAACGTTGAGAATAAATGATTGCGAAATGGGGAGATAATGAGTCGTCAGCTCCCGTTTCACACCCTCCAAAAGCATTGGTAATTGGCTTTCGACTCGGATTACTCCTAATTGGCTCTTCAAATGAAATAAAAATATTTTCGGATGTGAATGTGCCTGTTCCTCCTGTCTTTTTTCTCTGCTTCGTTTCTTTCCCCCCTTCAGCTCATACTTCATTGCGGGGCATAGACACATAATACATATAGGTTTCATATAATTCCTGAAGAATACTAATATCGGGAGAGTTATATAATGTTGTCAGTAGCTGTGGAGCATGGGTGAATTGAGATTACCGCGAACATCACAGGACTCTACAGTTCTGCTTTCTTTTCTCGATTCCCTCCTTGTGTGCCTTAAATGTTCCACATTATTATACTTAACATTTCAGAAGAACGTCTCTTTCCTCCTTTTTACTATCTATGATGCAACCGCATGTATAATAATAGACGATCTGCTCAAGTCTTTCTTTCCTATGTACTTCTTCGGCGCCATCCCGTCCTTTTCCCCTTATAGATGTCTGCTCGTTGTACAATTCACTCTTAAATTATCAGTATGTCGTAGCAATATCAGACCAATAAGTACTACCAAGTAACTATCTGTTCCTTCCTCTACGTCTCTCTCCTTCGGTCTGCTACAGTTCCAAGCTATACTTACGTTTGGAGGTGTGCAACGATGAAACCCCCATAATAAGTAATGTTGAAGTACACACAAGATACGCTTCTACGACATAAGTCTGCCCCGTACTCTTACGTATTTTATCAACTACTACATAGTAAGTACACTGCTAAGGTTGCACGTCTGTGTACTTTATAGTTACGGACCCTACCGATGTATAAACGGAGGATGACTCCCATAATTATATACGACCATGTCTATGGTAAAGTCCTGAGACGCAAAAATTTTCGAGGAAGTCACCCAAATGATTATTGTTATTATTATTGACGTTTTCTTCCCGTCCAGCCATAGTAGTTTTTACTCTCTTTTCCAAAAGCTCCATCCTTAAAACCAAGACCGTTTTTTGCTTGGGTTAATACACACTTGAAGGTTCACGGATATACCATCGGGGGATTATACTATACACTTCAGTAATACTACTCACTTCCATGGACATATTTTACTCTATACGCGCTTAACAAAGATGAACAAGAAGTTAAACACGCTCGTCAAAATGCAAGTTGTTCACGTCGTCTCTCGCGGGGTACATATAATGCTTGTGCCTCCAGTCGGCCATCAAAGGTAACAACAAGGGTCCTTTTCTGCCCATTCACTAAAACTAAATACTGTCCTGTCCCAGCCGATAGGCAATTAATTGCCTAGCCACAGAGCAGGAAACAAACCTAAAAAGGACTTTCGCCCTGCCTTCTAACCTTTAAGATTAAGAAAAAAACAAGAGAACCGCCGACGGTTCAACTTGTCTATAATTACTATTTGCCCATATCAACTGTAAAGAATATATTAGCTTGGTTTAAAAACCATCAATACTTATCATCTATAACACTGCAAAGACTCACCTTTGTATACAGTGTGCTGCTACACGGCTACTCGTCATGTAAGTAAAATTATAATGCCTGTCTCTTTGTATACAAAGCGACAGACATCAAATGAAGCGCAGAAAAAGTTACTCGCCATATGTAACACCACAGAGATATTCATCAAAATACATACGAATGTAACACTGTTAAGTGACTAATCACTTGTAACACTACTAAATAGTACTACTACTCCGTACACTGCAGTGCGAGACTTGTTTCTACTCATAACACATGACTATCTGCTATCTGTTTTATTAATTGTTTGCTTTATTTTTCAGCATTACGTTGATTATTTAGATTATATTCTATGGCATTGCACTTATTTTTTGCTGTGACGTCTCTCTCATCTCCGTTGACCAGGGCTGGGGAATATACATATATTAAAACATGAATGTGGTTTGTATGCACCAGAATTTCATCCATTTTCCAGACCGTCTAA
Source organism: Lipothrix lubbocki (assembly GCA_034696945.1). NCBI lineage: Eukaryota > Metazoa > Arthropoda > Collembola > Symphypleona > Sminthuridae > Lipothrix > Lipothrix lubbocki. The sequence goes on from JAQGAK010000199.1 coordinate 106,603, forward strand.
AATAAAAAAAAAAGCGAGCGAAGACCGAGAAGTTTAAGAGTAGAATCGTGCAAATTTTTACGTGTCAATAGATAAACATTAAGCCTTGACTTGACAAGAAATCACGACATGGCAAGAGAAAGAGGTGAGAGACAAAGTTGGCAATACTGTTTTATGGCATGTGGTATGGTATGCGAGTAGGCCACCGTGTCTTAAAACTCTTATTTCGTACACACTTTTACTGCAGAGGCTAGCACAACCCCATCCATTTGTTGTATGATTTACAATGGAACATATCTCTTAAAAGGATAGAAATCTGTAATTAGATGTGTTCATCCTAAAAGAAGGTAGGGAAGTAGAGAGATAGGCAAATCGATAAGCAGTTATCCACGACGAACATCATAGGCCTTATTCGCACTTTGGTTCACAAAGTTACTGAAACTTACCTCCAATTTTTGTACATGCTTAATATGTCTATTCTTTGTAAGTGTGCACTTATACATTCTCATATACTTTACAATATCAGACATTACATCATGAGCACACCGACGGAGATCTCTAAAGTGGAATGATACAATTGAACGGACAGGGAGTAATAGACGCTCGGGCTTGGCTATGAAATATCGAGTGTCATGATAAAAGATACACTCATCGTGTAGCAAGCTGTACAGATCGTCTAAATACACGACTGGAGCGAGAAGAAAAAAATTAGTCGGAATATAGTAAAGTGGGAGTGGGAAGTAACACTACGGAGAGAGCATTAAAGCGAAAAGCTCTCGGCAGGATTCGACACTTTGCTTTACCAATTACAGATTTATGCAGCTTTACATTAACATAAATTGTAGGTTCATACTTCTCACCCATGAGATCATCCTGCTCCAAGATTATCTCGTCGTTTCTAACAAGAAACGAACTCTACACACAAGATCACCTACAGGCTACATATCTGTATTGCTGTCGGCTTCACAACATGTTGTGTAACCGCACATATGTTGATTCTGTTTGAGCGTAAAGACTAGTGGACAAATAGGCTTATATCTGTGAATACTAAACTATTGGTACACAAGCATTTAACTTCTGTTCAATCATATCACTTAAAAGACGAGTATGTTGTCTAATCTGAATTGTTCGTGAGAGTTTGGAAATGCATGCCGAAAGAAGGCATTTAGTTTGAAGGTCTAAAAAGTTATGTTTACAGCTAAAACATTTGCTCTGTAGATCTAATAAGGCTTTTTTATACAAATGGTAAATATTATACATTGTAAAGTAACATTCACATTGTGTAAACACTTACAAATTATAAAGGCAGGTAAAAAACGAAGGAGAAAGCAGGTTGTCCATCATTAATTAATTCCTTTCATTCCTTTTCTCATTTCTAGTAAAACTATTCTTAATTAAATTAACGCATTGCCAGGAAGTAAAAATAATAAAAGAAGTAAATTTGCCGATAGTAAATAGTGGTGTCCCCAATACGTACTCAAATAGCGTTAAAATGATTTCCTATCAAACCTATATCATACAAACTATTGCAAGTCACGTCGCCAGAACTTATTAAATTATCACGGAGGTCGGTTAAACACATAATAAAATTAAATAACGACGTTTTAGTAAATAGTATTTTTCACTCAAGCTTATACAAGTAAACAAGGTGCGGAAAAGCGGTACAATTTACCAGAAGGAATCGGAACCTTCGCACGCCAAGCATGACATTATATAGTGGTAGTCTGGTAAAGGAATCAATCACTTAAAGTGAACTCGACAATTGATGATTTTAGCAGCCACTTGAACTCCTGTGATTGATCGTTTTCTTCAAGATTTCTCAATCACCTCCTACAAAGTAATTACCTCCTTGAATGAAGCCTGTACAGCTGTATAATGATTAGTCCAAAGCCATGGCTTCCTTCACACCAACGCATGCCGAATGAATGGAAACAATTGGTTTAGTAACACCCGTCTCCCTTCATTAATCACTTTTTCTCGATTACCTAAATGGGGAGTTCAGTAACACCACGGATTTTTTTCTCTAATTGCAATTGCCGTAGTTATAATGGATACATTAATGTTGGTATTTTGCTCTTGCTTATATAAGCTGTGCATTAAAAGCGTGTATATCATTTACAATAAAAACTTGAGGTAGATCACGGTAACTATGCATAACAAGTGGAAATAAAGACAGCAATTTTGATGATGTAATTCCCGTTTCCATACATTACACTCTCATGCTCAAATCACCGCCCAAGGAATTGAGCTACTAAAAGGCATACGTAAAGTATGTAAGAGCCGCAATGTTTAAGTGCGAATGACTGTCACTTTGACTAACAAGGCACGTATTAGAAATTATCATGCACTTGATAACGAAATTTCTAGGTTATGCGGTTAACTCCATAGCTCACAGACTACAACCAATATTACTTGATAGCAAGTCATTAAAATGTGTATGTGTATACCTGATTGTATGAGTGAAAGAGAAATGTAGTAAAACACTATCTCCACTAAAATAGTGTTGGGTTTAAGAATAAGGGACGGTGGTATATGTATATCTCTTCTCATTTCATGTATTTTCGAGTCTACAGCAGCAGATTGTGAGTGTAGGCTCTGTGAGTTTTACTATAGAGTGAAAATTGCGGAGTGAATGAAGGGCTGGTGAGCGAGGAGCAATTTTGAGGGAAATTAGGTAATTAGGAGTTCAGAAAGAATGAGTAATGGGACAATTGGTCCAATGGCCGTAGTATACAGTAACTATATCAGACGTGTTTCCATACCTATTTCATACTCAAAAACATGTGTTTTCAATGTTAATAGATATAAATTGTGGACTGCAGACGACTCTCTGGAGCTGTATGTATGTTACATTAATGTCTTACCTTGTACGCAATCTGTTTGTTATACACACTTAACAGAAAATGACTGGAGTATAAACGTTTTTGCTGTGTATTTAGCTGTACTTTCTGAAAAAGATAACTCTTTTTTATTCCTCCTATACTATACTACACTAAAGCTTACTTTGTTCATGAGTCTTTCGATCTTTTAATACATACTGTATGTTAAATTTACTTTACTACATATAGTGTATTCCCAGTCATGGAGGAGATGTGTACTGGAGCTGGAATGCTAAACTGTGGAAGGAGCAGATGTATCAGTACAAAAAGACTTGTATACTATAACATTGTATCTATAAAAAGGTGTAGTAATAGTGTTCCTAACATTAACTGCCTGCTTGCTTCCTTCTTGTGGCTCAGAGCATTCAATTCGGATGTGGTCATGCGTTATAAATATAACGGAAAGAATGACTATTTAATAACCCGGTTGGCAGGAAAATGAGGCTTAAATTGGCCAAATGATTATATGCAATTTTAAATCATTATCCCGAAACGTTAAAAGAGCCCAAGTCCCATTAGTCACCCTTCCAGTCAAGACAGAGCCCTGAGTCAGTTCACATCATTCTATCGCTCTCTCTTCTATCGTCCTTTTTCTCCAAAATTTCGGTCACATTATCAAAAAAGTGGACAAAATTTCGATAAAAACTAAAAATTGTCAAAATGTCTGTACAAGTTGTATCACACACGCTCTGGAGTCACTCTTTGAATACACTTCACTCTCTCCCTGCTGGGGTACCACAGGGTGGGTTCACATAGTACACCGCCACTCACCTTGCACATTGCACATCACTCTTTATATATATATGTATAATACCTTGTTATGTGCAAATCCATGTGTGTACACCTTATACATATATGCAAACCTTTGCATATATAGCTTGGCTCCATGTATATACACAGACCCCTGAACACTTATATACACTGAGTGTGAGTTCCCTCTTCGACAAGTATTACGCATCTATATAGACTGTACATACGCAACTGCGTTTATTGTGCTCGTTTGCTTCAAGTACATACATACTTTGTATATGTTCTGCCACAGAAGGACCGTTTTATACCTCACTATACTGCTACGCAACAACTGTACCAACTTGCAACAACGTTTTCTACTGCTTTGTTCTCAAGACAGCATAACCTCTTACCACGGAAAATTTCAAGTTTTGCAGTTTACATTAATCAGTAGATGTTCAGAAACCGAAGGGATTTATACACGTGCTTGGTGATGATTTTCCTGTAAATTACATCTCAAACTGAATATATGAGATGCGTAACAACACTTCCTTCAGCATTTAATCTAATTTATGTTTAAAATTGAATTACATTATACACAGTATCAATTACATTATAGCATGATTCATTACACCACAGATATGTTTTGTTGATTTTATGTTGAAAGACAACAACTTTAGCTTCTAGTATAGTGACCAGATTAGAGTTACCCAAGCGGGTACAACTCACAATACTGGATTCGAATGTTATGTATTTCTACTTGATAGTATTTTCTATACGGGTGGCACATACCTACTTATGAATTTAAGACTACAGGAAAGGAACAATAAGTGTTAACAAGTGCTAGTCGGTAATATTAATTAGGATTCAAATCAGGAAAGTTAGGATGCTATGGATGTGAGTGATTTGTTGAAAACCTGAGGGTCGTGATATAGAGGAATGTTATATTTAAAAAAGAACGGTGAGAGGGTAGCAAAACTATGCAGGGTCGCTTATATACCATAAGGTAAGATAAATATACATTTAGGTATACACAAGGTGAGGCTATGGTTTTAAATTGTGTCGTGTAATATTTACTACAAGAGCGTGTCATGCTTGCATGATAATAACTACTAGTACCTCCATGGGGTTGTTATATACGGCGACCGTCTCATGGAATACAAGTAATCATTCATTATGCAATAAGAAAGGCTGTAGTAATATGTAGCATTTTATGTTCCTATTACATTTCCCTCCTTCAGTAAAAGTTTTATATTTTGTCGTGAATAAATGTATACGTGAATTTTGTAGTGATGAAAATTGTCAAAATTATATACACAATGTCTGTGCCAGACTCTTATGTAAATCAGGAGTCAAGCGTATACTGCATTGTGTCACCACCTATAGATGTAATGCTTGTTATATAGGCTGCTATATTGTACAGAGTAAACATACAATACAGCCTGACATATTTGAGGCGACTGAACGACTGTTGCGAAATGACATTAAATATTTAAAATACTAAGGTCAAACGTTCCATGGTAGGACAGTGCAAATGGATAAATTACCAGTTCACCAAGTGTAATTTTTAGGACATAATTGCGACACTTAAACATTCAGCATTGCGTGTCGCCACAAAAGTCAAAATTTATTATTTATTCTCTTCTCCCGTACAGTACAGTAGATACATGCATTAGAATCTCTATTGAAATTTTTCCACCTTTTTAGTATACACAGATACTCCAATCGTTTCCTTTTTGTATGACCAAGATACTTATAATGCAGTGTGCAGATATAAATAATATATTATATAACTAATACTAATAGTGTACGTTTAGGTAATTTTAGAGCACACAAAAATGCATAACTTATGCGATGAAACTGTGTGTACACAACTGTCCCATGCATTGCCTTCAGTGTTAGCATAATATTTAAACTTGCCATACGACTAATGACAACAACAAAATAAGGGAAGTTATTGTCTAGTTAAAATTTCCTTTCTCCAATTAATTAGCTTGAGGTACTAATAAACTCCTCATCACCAGTGTCAACATTATACGTTGCCGGTTCTAAACTAATTAACATATTACTTCTGTACTATGTATGTACTGCACTGAGTTTACTGCTACAAGTAAATTCACTTGAACATCTTACTTCTCCACATTTAAACTCATTTAAAAACATTACTTCCTCCTCTCCTGAAATTGTTTCCTGACTATGATTTCATGTTAAAATAGAATTGTGTATTTCCACAGGTAAACTGCAGAATATGTAGTAGGATTCATCAGTCACATAAATGCGCATTCAATATGCATACTTTCAATAAACAAATAACTTCATGCCACAGAAGAATGTAAACTCATATGGTACTAATAGTAGAGTTACCTCCTTATATGGAATGGAACAAGTTCCAAAATGATCCAAAATTCATTTATTAAATAAATGAACAGCTTAATCCTGCCGTACGCGCGAATTGCGTGGCTGAACAAGGCTGATAAATATCCGAGCATAATTGTTCCCGTAATGTATTTCATTAATTTATTATTCCACATACAGATAGACCCGGCTGCATCTATACACAGCGTTGTTAAACGTGCTCGTACGGTTGCTTAACATACTGAGTTAATAGCATAGGAGCGATTAGTGAGCGTCATGAAAGCTATGGTGTGCAGTGTGTGGATGAAAAAAACTAAAATAATTTACGGCACTGGGAAAATCGAGGGAAAAAAATTAATTTCAGTGAGAACGTGTAGTTTTCAACGATCCTCCTACATATTTATATATAGTTATTGCCGCTATTAGTCATATCATAATATACATCAAGATAGTATTATCATGAAGATTATTTCTAAGGGAAATTCAACATTCAACAGCTACAAGCATTCGCGTTTGTACAATGCAATATTGGAGCTTTATTCATTGAAACATTGAAGCTTGGTACATTCATGGAACGTTGGAGCTAATATGTATTCATATAATGATTGTACTTAGTATTCGTTGTAACATAATTAAAGATTATGTGTACACATGAAAACAGAAACTCACATTCATTGACACAGACTTGGTGGAATATAATTAGTGTGGAGCATGTTTTGGAATCGACATAAAACTTATGGAATCAATGGATATTGAAGGAAAAGTCTGAGAGGGATAAGAAGAAAAGAGAAGAAAGTTTGAGAGATTCACTTGTGCATTATTACACGCACTAAAGGTGCAACATATGAATCTTTAGTGAACGTGTGTACAGAGCAGTGTATTATGTGTCGGCATTTGTGAGAGAATTGTGTCGTTGGGCTTTCCTCTTAAAGGAGGGTATTAAGGCGGGACTAGTCCTGCCAGTTCAAGCCAATAGACTGCTAGGTACAAGGTGGGATAAAAAGTTTCTTGGCCACGGCCGTCACCGAGGCGCCTTTCTATCACTCCTCGTATCATGAAATGTGTTTGTGTTCTAATGATAATTACTCCCCGAGATCTCATGATATTCAATTGAATTTTTTAGTTTTTTCCTTTTTCTCTCTCTCTCACTCACATACATCTACTCTATGGTGTTTTCTTAGTAGTATTTTACTTCATATAGTGCCTCATTATGTGGACGTATGTACACGCTCTGCTTTGTCTTATGGTCTCTGCTCTGCGGATGTTGTTATTGTTCATACTATGAGCATAAACTATTATATAGATTTGGAAACTGAGATCCCGTCTGTGAAAAGTAACACGGTACGTTCTATAAACTTCTTTGATGATAAAGTCTCGTCTACCTTCTTGATTTGACTGCCCGGCTCTCCTCGACCGTCCGCCTGTCTGCATGTTCGTCATGCACGTGTACATGCCTCAATGCACATCTACTCACTTTGACCTCTCAAAATACAAGAAGTCTCTTTCTCTGCATATAACAACTTTTGTACATATACTATGTCTAAATCATGATTTCCAAATAGCACCGCGGAAAAATCATGACTACAACGAAAGATTTCGGCATCTTCTTGTGGTATATTTTATGCCTGATTAAAAAACGGCTAGACATTGGATTCTCTTAAGCGCTTATTTAAAGCTTGAGTAAACCTTTGATTGGAGTCAATGATTGAACAGATTTGCTTTTTGCATGTTATCAAGGTTTGTAAGACTTGTGTGTTGTGGTAATCAAGATACAATGATGAAATTTTATATTTTGTAACAGTTTCACCGAACTGTACTCAGCAGTCAAAATTTAAAACTTAATGACACGACTACATTCGTTTCGAGTGCTTCCCTCAAGCAGTAGGATTATTACTTGATTTCGTGAATAACCACAAGTGCAAAGGGTTAACGTGTAGTAAATATATGTAAGATTTTAGTATTAAACTGTATCTTTAAAATACGCTTGGCTATACATAATGCGCTTGATGGCAACTAGAAAATGAAGTAAACTTCATAGGTGTATTAATGCCTTAACATAGAGTACGGAATAATATGTACATATATATGCATATGGTTATACTCAATGCACGAATTCTGACTAATACTGAAGAATTCATAATTTGATATATGTACTCAACGCTTGTGCTGTGCGTTACTATAACAGTTGTGCAAGACCAAAGGTTTGAGGTTAATATTTTTGTGATGTTCATTAAAATGAACCGTATATTTATACAAGTAACGTTGTAACGAATGTAAACGATGTAACTATTGTAAATCGTATGTTACAACTATTCGCTATAATAATGTTGAAACATTTAATGTTGTATTCAAATCTGAGTAACTATTGTTTAGTACAGGTTATCAATGCATAAGCCTCATGGACAGGAAGAAAGTGAATTGGAACAAGTTTATTTAATAGTAAAGTGTAATGAAATTAAATTACATAAAGAATACTACGCTTAGAATGCTTCAATCGAACATCGGCGTAGATTTTGCGTATTGAAGTATTATAGTGTTTAGTGTCTAATAAGTGTACGTGGTTGACGGAAAAGAATTATCTAATTTGTAACTCCACAAGGTAGTTGCTAATTTAGTAATTGGAAAATTTTCACAGTGCTTGACTACCACCACAATTAAGCTTTCTTTGAGATGGTCTATCTTCCGCTTATTTATGATGGGGCACACTTAGAAGTTAGCTGAGAAACCAGTATAAATTACTTTAAATTATATTAATTTATCTCTGTTCACAAGTGCATAACGCATTAGCTCTTGATTGCTCTTCCTATATTTTGCCTTACTCTTTTACTGCCCAAGACCCTTTAACGCTGTAAAATTGACTATGTTCAAATTTTGTTGATGTGTAGTATAGCTTTGAATAAGTATACTGACTTTCAATCACAACGGCATTTTTTTCACTGTACATACTTATGCGCTTATCGATAATTATGCTATCAAGCATCTTACCTATTGCATCCATCATGGACTCAAAAATATATCGATACAAACATTCGATTAAATACGAGCTGAAGCAGTTCAACGTTATAAGTAGATGCTTCCTATTCAGAAAACTTGTTCTCTGATTGCTATCTTTCTGCTTTATACCTAACCTCACTCGTCAACAGTAACATTACAAAAGGCGAGGCTGGAAACTTGTCATACTTGGGAAAAAATGAGGCTAAATTGTAAAAATACTTCCCTGATTTTCTTTTCTCATTGGGTTTTGCAATGCTCTTTTGATATTGATCGGGTCCATTCGCAAGTCAAGTCAGTTATTGTAAATTCAAATTTTCTTCCTATGGGTAAACACCAGCGTAATAATTGTGGTTGCTGTTTAAACTCCTGCAGCTGTTCATCTTCATAATTATTACTGTTTATCCTAATTAAATACTGGTGTTCATCTGTTCTTACAGTAGTACAGCGTCTTCTAATTAAGACATTGTAAACACAAAGCCAATTCTATGTAATTAACTTTAAAGGTTGTTTGGAAAGAGCAGGTCATATAACGTAATAATGTTAAGAAATAAAAGTGATATTGCATGTATTAATATGGAATGTGCCTAGCAAATACTACATATTGTGGTAAACTAGATGGATATTGATCAGTTTTAGGTTTTGTAAATATGGTACATGGCAAGGAAAAAAAGATTGATACACAGATAAGGAATGAAAATGGTTGCATGAGAATGTGACAAATTATTATGCATAACAGGAGTAAAATTGCTCAGGATTGTAATACTTAACTACTTAACACCTTTAACAACTAACAGGTTTCGGCAATAATCCAGTAAGCCCTGTGAGCACATCTCCTTATTGCCACATGCAAATACCTGCCACATCCTCAAAATTTCCCTTCCTGCATACGTAGTTAGCCACTCATTCAGCAAACAATAGTAAAATTATTCAACTTCACAAGTATTTACCTTGCGTATACAGTAATTATTAGTGTGTGCACCAGCGAGAGGTAAATACCAAATCTTACAATGAATTGTGCCAATGTAAATCATAAGTGAAATAATTACGGTGAGAACATAGAAGTACTCAAGGGAAGATTCACCCTTGAATTTGCGAACTTGAAAACGCTTATTATTGTCTATGCGGTAGGTATAGCAGAGTATCATCAATGAGCGGGATTAAGTGCGAGACGGAAGAAGCAAAAACAAGACGAATTTCCGTTGCATTCAATTTGCTCATTGAGGATATACTAGATATGAGATATGTTGTATGAGTGAAAAGGAGTGAAACAATAAGATGCGCTACAGTAGCCCTTCCATCATTAGATATGCTTCGCATTAACTCAGGAATGTTGGTGACTATGCAAGGAATGTCTTAAGAACTTGCGTATGTCTTACTTTACTACTTATAGTTTAACATATTTGAGCCTTTTATTTAGCTAGTTGAATTTAACTCAACCAGTCTATGTGGCAGTCCTTTGGTAGTATAGACAAGTACATACTGCTAAGATACATGTACAACATTGTTAAGAAATTACTTGGTTGCATATACCAAACCATGCGTTTAGTACAGAAAAAGGTTATTTTCGCCATACCGTCCTAATAGCTGTATTTTATATAGGTACGTTACAGTCTACTATATTTACATCAATTTTATACTTACAGCCTTACTAGTTTAGCTATAGGAGTTCCATAGAGGAGGGACGAAAAATATTGAAATACCACTATATAATACTTTAGGCATATATGTGGAATAAGTATAGGTGGTGTACACAGTATGTGTGCAGTATAATAAGAGAGGAGTTTCACGTCGTGCTGTCCTACATTGCGTGTCGACGTTTTCCAAGTAATAATCATCTTCATGTGGCATGCCATGCTATTTCTATATGGTCTGACTCCTAACAAACGTGAACAGAGACTATCTCATGCATGAAATCGCAATCGGAAAGACAAATGTCCTATTTTCCATCACATCACATGCACACTTTTTTCAGATTTTTTTATTCACTTCTTCCTTCTCTCTCTAACTGAATGACGGACTACATATAGATACGTTTATATAATAATATCCATAACCCTACACGACAAATATATCTTCACATATAATGACATCCCTATATAATTCTACATAATGACATCTCTAACACTACTACATCCCATATATCTACGTAAGGATATCCCCACACATGTAACTACATAATGACATCCCAATATAAATACACTTACCACACGTTTTGTGAAGGTGAAAAGTGATTTCTCACTCTATGAAACAACTTTGGCGGCTACTAGTTTCATTAATTTATTAGACACTGCTCCTGCTTCCAAAGAAACTGATCATTATCCCTGTATGTTCTTTTGTTTTTGCACTATCTCGTGAGAACTACTGTATGTGTGTACCATTCTAGGATTATGTATTTCAATAATATATGTACCAACTCTGAAGCCCTTGTGACTCTGTTGTACAACAAAAAATTTAACTAATATTCACATGTAAATTTGTACAACCTGAAAGGATGGAAGGTGTACAAATCAAGATTTTTGAAGATTAGGGTGTATTTGAAAAATACTTGTACAATCATTATGTGGTAGTGATGTAGTCTCATGCGTAAGAAAATAAAAAAAATATTCCAATCCGACTCCTCAACTAAACTAAAAGTGAAGAAGCAATAAAATATAATTGGAATAATAACACCCAAGAACTGGATGACGCTTTACTTATTCTTTATCTCACAAATGTTGGAATACGTATGTGTTTCTTGTAGATACCGCCCTACGAGGAATAATGCATGCTGTGTGACAGGGAAGCAATAAGGGCTGACTTGTAAGTACACTGATGTAACAAATATCATTGTCATAATGTCCATACAGACACCCAAGTTGTTCCTGTAACTTTTTGCTTTAGTACAACTCATTTTTCATAGTGTGAAAATACTACAGAGGAGTATTTTTTAGCTCGACGAAATTTTTATGAAAAGTGTAGCTTTATAGAGATCATTACTATATGACGAACCTTGTCCTATATATGTGTACTTCTACACCAACTGTAATAGCATGAAAATATAGAAGCTAGAGGCTGTTGTACATGGAGCAGAGGATTTGCTATTATAGGACTCCCTCCCTCCATCTCTCTCTTTCTTTCTTGTCTGAGAACATTTCGGATGGAGAAAAGGAGGAAAAGAGGAAACTTGAATCGGGAGAACATACATAATTGGGTGGAAATTATAGAGTGAGGAACTCGGAGCCGAAGAAATTCGGTTGAAGCCAAAGTTTAATGGGGAAACTCAGGGGAATATCGATTGATGCTCCGAGCCACACCTTGATAAACTCCATGAATAATTTAATTCCCAACCCTACCTGTCTATAATTTGAGGGCGTCACCTTCTCCGTTTGTCCTTTTTCAACATTCATGAAGATTCTCCACTCTCGTTTTACACACACATCCAGAGACTCACAATACCATACTACAACTTGATATCTTGTGCATATCTTCAATAATACAATGTTAACACGATTTCCTTGTACACAAGCCCTCCAGTATATCCTTGTAATTTTACAAACCTTTTACTACTACGTCTGTATATGTATTGCACAAATGCAACACACTGCATATGTATGTGACTAGGTAAGTTTACACATGAAGATGTGTACCTATGTATCATATTAAAGCAAAATTCAAAATGAAACATACCTCATGTTATGGGCAGAACCATTCTAGCCTCTACCATCCTTTTAGATTATTTTCAAAATTTAATTCTCTAAGTAACTCCAGAAGGAGGATATGGAAAATGAAAAAACGTCACTTGAACCCACATGGAAAGCTCTTACAACATGTCTTCTAAAACACGATTTTTGTCAGAATTTTCCAGCCCTTTCAACGCCTAAAAAATTCAAGCACGAAACTATCAATTTTTAACCTTGCTGTCAATAAAAGTGTACAACATGAGCGGAGAGTAACTTCTAACATCATTTAAATTCAAGACAACTAATTATCAAAATGTGGTTTAACTTTTTTAGTAAACTTAACAATAGATATATTTAACAGGACTACGTGAACGTAACATTCGTCTGCAAAACATAGCCTAACCATGCTGGTTAAAATGACATCAGTGTAATAACTATTCATAACATTAACTAATTCTAAATATCTCTGAAATATTTTAACGAATAATGCGATTTCCTTCAAAGTCCTTAACAGTAAATCAAACAGTTTTACTACGACAAATATCTATCATAATGCTCCCAACACCATGAAATTGGCAAGTTGATTCAGTTCACACTAACTGAAAAAACTGAGATTTTGATGGGATGATTAAGGAAGAAAGTAAAAGTTCATACATGCAGGATGTTACACTTAAAATAACAATCTGATTTACAGAGTTGTATTGTAGTTCTGTGTTGTATTTGTAGTTCTCCAAACCATGCTCCTGAACATAAAGTGTTGGAAAGATACGGTTGCTAAAGCAAGTATACAAAAACCAAGGTTTGACTTACTAGGTGTTATGGTTTCTTTCTACTCAAAATATAGCCGTACTTCAGTCTTTGTTAAATAACTTTAATTTTCGAAGGACCAGC